>PNEQ01080044.1:0-15665 GCA_003012365.1 Medauroidea extradentata | reverse complement strand
TCCTAATTTGAGGCTCAGTCCATCATTACGCAAATCACTAGCAGTCTTGATTCCCAGAACACCTTTTTCTCCCACATCAACAATTTTAAGGCCATGGGAATTTCCTCCTCGTTGATAGAGGTTCTCACCACACAACACACAGGTACTGTTGCGATCATCCATAGTTCAGAAGTTACTCTGAAACACATGAAAACACGCAATTGTTTTATAACAGCCCACACCTAAAATGCAGTTTTGTAAAACTACTTAAATCATTAATGAGTAAGGTGACCAAATATTCTTTTTTAATATAGGATCATGTCCAGGTGGAATTTTCATAAAAATGTAGGAGTTGTCTTTTCTGTCAGACACAAGGAAAATTCAATATTATAGCACTAAACAGTTCAACTTAGAACCAATCAAGCCAGAATTTTAGGGGTGTTGAGATTAACTACAGCAAATGCAAGTATACCAATTTGTAGCAAATGAAGTGGAGTAAAATATTTGTTTAGATATTTTATCAGTTTTTGTTATGGTTTTGTAAATAATTGCGATCAAATAAAAAATTTTACTGTATTTTTTTCTTCTATTATTAAATATAATTTATTTATGATCTAATTTAAAAACATACATAAATAAAACCTGAACGTTTATTTATCTTTAGATCCTAGTTTACAAAATTATCCAAACCGGAAGTCCGTATCTCAAATAGAAAAAAAGATATAGTCATTTAAAATTATCAAGGCACAATCCTGTGTCCGCCATCTTTGTCGGCCATTTTAAAAGGAAGCAAGCACGGGATTCTTGGGGATTTTTGGTTCGTGGTTTCGAACAGTGAGTAGCACCACTGTACAAAAATTCAGCTTTCTGTCTTTCATTTCCGGTTAAAAACCTAAAATGATTGGGCTATTATGGAAGTTTTTATATTCAAGAAGTGCACAGGTTGGACTGTGCTCATGCCAGTTGATCACGGAGACGGTTCCTTCTTTTACCTCTTGGTGGCAGCACCTATTGGAGCAGCTAGAGTTACATTCCCGCAACTATAAAACACCTCGCTGGGTGCCAGCACGGTTTGTCTAATACCAAACCAAACGAACATTCTGAGCAAAAATGTCAATGTGGCATGAGCCTTCAACAAAACTGGCAAGGAGACGAGTTGTTTTTAATGTAAAACAAATGTCATTAATACAGAATGCAGGTAATAAAAATAAATGCGTACAAACACAATTTTTACATATTGCACGCTAGATATGAAATATTACTGGATGCCTTACTAGGAAAAAATATTGTAATAATGGATGTTACCAATAAAGAAAATGTTAATTATTATCATTTAACTGTCGAAAATTATAATTTTAGGATAAAATTTTTAACTGTGGGGAAAATTATACATTGTTACTGTTTTGTCTAAAATCCATTTCGAAATTTGAAAATGAAATAAAAAAAATGAGAAACAACATTCTGTGCTAGTAATGAAATTGTAACCCACGTTCTGTATCATGAAACATTTAGTAAAACAACACGAAATTTAGTTTGTTGGAACAATTTGAGAGAGTTTTTAATTACAAATTTTATTTTAAAATTATTTTTCGAGACAGTGTGTGAATATCCATTATCTGACTTAACTTGCCGCTACTGCACTATACCCTCGATTTTACGAATACTGACGGTTCTATTTATGACATTCATAATATCAATTGAGGCCAATTTTGCCCCACATTCCTTTACCCCCAATGGGGGTCTCGATTTTCATACAGTTTTGTGGGAAATTAAAACAAGTCATAATTAAAATGTAAATTTATATTACAAGGCCGACTGCTTCTGATTAAAAGGGTACATCTGAGGGGTAAATATGACCAACCCATGGCATGAAAAAAAAATAGTGAAACGAGCACAGAGTGTCTTCTTGCGTATACATAGTCTGACATCCGTATCGTTTCACACAAAAATGGCAAATAATAACTCAAGTCTAAATTTATATCAATAGACAGATGTCTTCCGATTAAAATCACACATACAAACTATTGTTATGACCAATCTATGTCACAAAAATAATAAAACACCAAGAATGGATGCCTTCTCACGATTGTGTAGTCTTGGTGTTTGTAGCATTTTGTGGAAAATAAACCTAATAAGGTTTACAAGACTCTTGTCAAAAGAAACCAAAATTAATGACGCATGCAAAATTTTTTTTTTTTTTTTAGAGTTTGCGAGACTTGTCTGCTGTCCTTTGCAACACGAAAATAATGAATCAAAAAAATCAAGTGAAGTTTGAAGACAAGTCTTGTGTTCTGTACTTGTGCTCTTTTAACGATGGCACACCTAGATATTGTGTGCGAGTGCGGCAAGAGTCGAGTTAATGCAAAAACGGCACCACCGAGTCCAAACTTAGTCACTTATACAGCTTTTACCCGTTGCCCAGTCGTGTTTACTTTCCAAATGCTCGCCGTGCTGAGGTGTAGTGCTGATAACGTGTCTCCTCTCTTTTTTTGTCCTGCCTTCACTTTTCTTGCAGTCTCTCACACACATATGCACGCACGTGCACACACGCACGCCATCAGACAAGCGTGTAACTCTAGCTGTCACAGTCTTATTATCTACGAAGAAATGAGGGGTAGACAAACTGTGTCACATACAGTACATCGTAGTTAGTGCTCACAGGCAGAACTTTGCTCTTCAATATCTGCCGTCAGATTTGTTACTTTCTTTTTTTTTTTTTTTTTTTTTTTAATTTTTGCAATATTTTGACGGTTCCTGAGAGTATACTCGTAAAATACAGGGTTGGTAAAATTGGAGGTCTAGTGTATATATAGTATTAAAACACAAATATCATATGTTATCGGTTTAATAATATATTGAGGCCAACATGAAAACCTGTTTTGACCCTTTTCTCCCTTTTAGTCGTCAAATTTCATTTTCTGTTTTAAACAAAATTGAACATACACAAGGGACAAAACAAAAATAAGTGGTAAGAAAAACTAATTTTAATATTAATCTTCGTGTAACAGCACCTAAATAAAAATAATACAATAATTAACATGTAATGTGTCTTTAATTAAATGTCACTATTTATTTTTCTAGTTAATTTTTTCTATAAAAGAAGGAAGTATGTAATTATAATAAGGCACAACACTATACTTGCCAACTGAACCAGATGTTGTAACGTCTTGAATAAAAATAAGAACTGAATAACATTTCCACTACATGTATAAATAATTTTAAATTAAAATTGCCATGGCAGTAACTCAGTCCCGTCAAGCATAAAGACGACTCCCTCTGTCAGGGTATCCATGAGTAAAATAAATGTAGGCTTATACGTTTGTTATGTATGTGAGAGGCTGAAGTCTGGGTTTTAGTGTAAGATTGGTTAAACTTTACATGTCACTTAACTGATGTAGATGTGCCTTCCCGACGTTCAATCTTCCTGCAACGCTTGATGATGAAGAAAATAAAATCATTTTAAACAATTACTATTTCTTTTAATCCAGCCATGACAACAACGAGGTTAATCAAGTTACTCCATTCCAAAACATATTTTTTTTCCTTCTCAATATTAACCCTCGGCATAGACAAAGCTGCCAGACATAGATAAAACAAAATTTATAAGTATACATAACCATGAGATATAAACAAAACATAATCGCCTTACATAAATAAAATAAAACGCTGACTATTAAAGGGCAAACCTTATTTGTCTAAAATCTAAAATTATTTTAAAATCATAGCCTGTTTGATTAACCTTTCTATTTAGCTCGTTTAGCCAACTGAGCCATTCCATTTCAATTCAGGCAGGGGCATGTCAGTTGACCATCACAGAATTGCTTCAAAATATTACAACAATTACAACCAGTGGAGATAGGAAAAAGTTAAAAGGATTTCACCCCCAAAAATGTTTTGTATATGTTATAGCTTTTTGTAGTTGGTAATATAAAAAAAAAAGTGCTAAAAACATGTGTTTCTAAAATTAGCAGTACTTCAAAATCTATTTAACTGATTCCATTGATATTTTTAATTTTATTTATTTATTTATTTTAACGCGAGCAAAATTCAGCACCGCAGCCATTTTACAATTTGTCGTGCATATTGTTGACTACATACAGTTATAAAAAAACAATTATTAGAACAAGCAACAAGATGTATATAAACTTACATGGTAAGTTACAAAATTAATTAATAAAGAAGATTAAACTAAGTCAGTTGCATAAAAAAATATGAGAGTTTACAAATTGTGAGATATGTTACGTAATGCTGAATTAGTCTCCTGACATCTTTATATAATTGTTTTATTTATCTTGTTTTTTTTTTTTTTTTTTTTGTTTGGTTTTACAGTAGGAACTCTATGTACTTATTCTTAATACACTTAATGATCCAGTTTTTTTTAAGTTGGTGGGTAACTCGTTCCAGACACGACTGGCCATGTATATCTGAATGATCGCTTAAATGCTGTGCTGTTGTGACGTGGTATTTGGGAGTTCCTTTTATGTCTGGCCACGAATGAATAGAGTTTAACTGTACTAGTTTAGATGTTAAGAATTTTGGAATGTTATTGTGGATAATTGATTTGAGTTGTGTGGCAAAGTTAAATTGTCGTCTGTTTTCCTTTTAATTAAGGGTTCTGTGATGTGGTCCTTTCATTTTAGATTATAAACATACCTTACACATGCATTCTGAAGTTTTTGGACCCTGTATTGAAAAAGAGTTGTCTGTACTACAGAAAGGCCAGAGCAGTAGTTGAAGGATGATACGTCAATACTATCACAAAGCTTGGGTTTCAGAGAATGTGGAAGAGTTCGTTTAAATTTATAAAGGTGCTTGCTTAAGTTTGTAGTAGCCAGTTTGAAGGAGAGAGGAGAAATGTTTGTTCCAATAAAGATTTTGATGGAAAACATTTCCAACGTTACGATAGTTTTCGCATTTGGGAATTACAGTTCCATTAATTTTAATTTGTTGGCCAGTATTAAGTTTCGTTAGGATTTTGCTGGTCCCAGTTGTCGTGTATTTACATTTATCTGCATTTAGTTGTAATTTATTGCTGATACACCATTTATGAAGCCGCTCAAAATCTTCATTAATTTTCCTTATTGTGTCCTGGATTTCTCTGGTACCAGTCTCGATACATACCGTATATACTCGTGTATAGTGTGCCCTCGTGTATAGTGCGCACCACGATTTTTGCAACAAGTTACAGGGAAAAAAGTGTTTTAGTGCCTCACTAGTATGTAAAAAAAACACTGGAGGATGAGCCGAGCGAGCGGCGAAACAGCAGGAGGGACGCTATGATGGAGGGGTCAAGGAAGGAGGGGAGAAGAAAGGAACTGTAGCTGGTGACATATAAAAGAGAGAGGACAGATATCATTCACACTGGTTAAGAGTGTGAAGGCAGAGAGGGTGGTGGCGAGCCAGAAAGGGTGGGGTGGCTTGTCTCTCTGTCAAGGTCGTTTGCTGTCTGCCAGCCCTCGCCTCGGGCGTGTATGCCTTGCTCTGCTGTGCCAGCCGCTTCCAGCTTGTCCCCCCCCCTCTTCCCCCAAGCTATAGAGATACTCTCGCCCCTAAGATAACATGCAGTGACAGCAGCAAGCTTGCCTTTTTTATCTCTCCTGGTGTGTTTGAGAGGGTGGGGGAAGGAAAAAAAGAATGTCGCTCTTTATTTTCTTCCTTCCTTTCCCATGAAAAGATAACTGGTCATGAGCCACCGTCAAATATCTTTGTGGGAATGGGGAAGGGGGAAAAAGGAGAACAATGACGCCTTTTTCTTCCCCATGGACTGATAGCTAATTATGAGACGTCAAAATTAACTTTTTAGGTTTTAGCAGCGACAGTTACTTCAGAGCAAGGCAGGAGGGGAAAGGGGGAGAAAAAGAAAAGGAAGAGGAGTAATGATAGAGGAACCTGGCCTTGAGAACGTTCTCTCTCTGCCTCCCACTGTTGACACCTGTCTGTTTACCACTATAACTTCGGCTTCTTACTCCCCCCTCCCTCCACCTCGACCGACGGCCGCTTTTTTTTTCCTCTGCTTTCTACTCTTGACACCCGTCAATTTACGGCTTTAACTTCGCCTTCTTATCCTCCCCCTTCCCACCGCCTTCACTCAACCGACCACTGACCTTTCTTTCACATATTTTTTTTCTATTTTCCGTGTATAGTACGCACCCCTGAATTTTTATCAGTTGTTTTGGAATAAAAGTGTGTGCTATACACGAGTAAATACGGTAACTGGGTATCGTCGGCGTATTGATGGTAGGATAAGTACTTGAAACACTTGGCAATTCTGTAACACCTAACGAAAAAGGAATTGGAGCCAGTATACTACCTAGAGGTACACGGACTGTATAAACCTTTGTTTGGTTTTTTATGCGCCTGTGGCCGTCTCTATTTCTACCTGCAGTTTCCGGTTTCTGAGATAATCCAGGAACAGTTTGTGTGTTCTTTGTGAGACGCCAGCTTCTGCAAGTCGCGATAGTAAAACTTTGTGGTCTGGAGTGTCGAATGTCAGAAAAATCTTAAAAAAGTACTATCATTATGTTTGAGCTATCAATCACTCTAAAAATTGTATCTGGTTTCATCAAATAGTCATGTATGTACTGTGGCCTGTTTAAATCCTGATTGTTTGTCATACAGAATGTTTTGTTCGTCTAAGGCTTCGCTTAGCTGTTCATGCACAAGTTTTTCGATTATTTTAGATAGAGCAGGCAGAATGCTAAAGGGGCGTAGATCTTTGTAGTCATGTGAGTTGCGGTTTTAGGTAATGGGATTATCTTGGAAGATTTCCACTGTAAAGGGTAGGTGGATGATTTAAGTGAAAAATTTATAATGTCCGTCAATGCTGGGATGCAGTTTGGTGTGCAAAGTTTAATCATGTTTATACTTATACCATCGCGTCCTACAGCTGGGGATTTAATACCGTTCACTGTTTTATAAACTTCAGATTCCCCCCCCCTGCTAACTATTCTAGACCATATTCATAAAAATTTATATCACTCTTTTGGGACGTGGAAGAAAATAAGTTAGAGGTCTGTATATAATAATTGTTAATTTTGTCAGGGTTCTGCAGCTCTATGGGAACTGTGGAGTTAAGGGGCACAACTACATTAAACAGTTTAAGGTCACTCCACAGTGTTGTTGGGTTTTAGTGTTTTCAAACAGTTTGTAAAGTGAGTGAGTTTGGAATTCCTGACTAAATACTTGACAAGGTTTCGAAGCTTTTTGTAATGGCAAAAATACTCTTTTGTTCTGGTTTTTAAGTAATGTTTCTTGGCCATGTCCCTTTCTTTCATCTTAGCTCTTGTGTCATCCAGGGCACAGATTGCTTTTTGCGTTTGACACGTACTAGTGTATTGATATTATTGCTAAAATTATTTACTTTTTCATCAATTGTCCTGGAATTGAACACACTGATCCATGTTATTTGGTTGAGATATTTGTGAACAATTGTACATCAAAATTATTGTGACAACGAATTAGCTTATATATCAGCATTGTATTTCTTACAGGGAATTCATGTGTTTCATATTGTATTAAGTTGTGATCAGTAAATTCTAGTACCAAGTTTTGTCTGCAAGAAACTACTTTGTTTTTATCTTTGACAATTATTGAGTCTAATAAAGTTTCTGTAGTGAGTGATATCCTAGTCGGTAATCTTATTAACTGGCTAAAACCATACATATTTATTATTTTGTTTACAAATTTTATATCGCTACTGTTTGATCTAAGCATCGTTGAAATCACCCGTAAGAATAATGTTGTCGTATTTTTGCAAGAGGTGCTCGATTGTGAGTTATAGGTGTGCAAATTTTCTGTAAGTAATATTTGGTGGCTTGTATAAAATGCCAACAGCAGTAGTTTTTTTCTTATTATGCAACTCAATCCATAATTGCTCATTTGGGGTGTTCGAAATGTTACCCAGCTCTGTTTTCTTAAAACGAATGCTATCGCTTACATAGAAGCAAACATCTCCACCTGACTTACCAATCATTGTCGCGTCTTAAGGGCGTTCAAGTGGGGAAAAATTCATAATTTTATACTTGTATGAAATAGTGTTAGTTTTGTAGACATTACTTAAGGGTATATTAACCTCTAACAAAAAAAAAATTAGCTCAGCCAGTTTTCCCGTAATGTCACTCCAAAGTCAAAATTTGCATATTTTTACTTCATACAAAACTTGAAAACCTGTAAATATAATGAAATGGAAATAATCTTATCAAAACTACACGTCACCATCTACGGCTTGAAGCATATACAAACCCATTATAAAATATTTTTGTGTTTAAAATAAATTTCTAAAAGTACCAAAAAAATTTTAAATTTTGAAATTTTTTATTTAACATAAACATTTTTCCTAACCGGTTTTATATGCTACAAGCCATAGACAGTAACAGGTACTTTTGATGTGATTTTTTTCCATTTCATTATGTTACTGGTTTTCAAGTTTTGTATGAAGTAAAAATACGCAAATTTTGACTTTGAAGTGCCATTACGGGAAAACTAGATGAGCTAATTTTTTTCCGTTAGAAGTATGTGCACTCTCAACTAATGTGTACAAAACTAACACTATTTCATACAAATATAAAGTTATGTTTTTTCCCCACTTGAACAACCTTAACAAGGTATAACTCTATCAACTTAAAATAAAAGGAAAAATATTATTTTTGTTTATTTTTTCTTAATTAATCGCACCAGTAATTACCTGACACACAAAAAGGGTTCTTATTAAATTATGAATATATAAGTGCACAAAATGTTTAATTTCATCATTCTGTTGCTGTATTCCACATGCACATTGGCTTTACAAGATGAGTTTAAATTAGATTGAAAAGTGGTGTAGTTAATAGTATTCACTCCATTACTCTTTCATGTACTGATGGCAGACTTCCTACTGTCTCCTCTAAACGGGACTGTCACTGTAATAACTGGTACAAATAAAATTTTACTGTGCAGTTCTTTAACCATCTATAAGGATTAAGTAACTAAGCCGTCGTTGCCAGTGGTCAACAGCCCTGACTTATTGCCACTTAAAAAACTTAAACCCTGTTATATTGAATAATGACTTTTATACGTGGCATTTCGTCCCTCCACCCAGCATCGCTGCCAACCGTCTTCTCTCTTCCGCGTTCTGTCTCACACACCAAAACCCAGCCATTGCTTTTCCAGTCCTTGGTTGTTTGGCCAATGAGAGAGAGGCATCTCTAGAACAGCCCTGCCAACTGAAGACAGTAGTCGTCCAACATTGCTGGTTTTATTTCTACATAAGTAATTACAATTGTTAATTTAGAACTGACAATCATTTTCTATTATTTCACTAGGTGTACTGCTAGAATTAATCATGCTGAAACAGTTACCATTTTTCTTTTATTATGCTAGGCTTACTCCTATAGGCTGATTTTTCCCCCATTCCCCTCTAGTCAGGTTAGTCCAATTCAATATAGTTTGATATAAATCAAACTTTTCAATTATAAAAATTGTCTACTTAAGCTTACCTTCTATTCTTCCACCACTCTGAGAGTGCTTTTCCTTTGTTTATTTTACGCCATGTAGAAATATGTGTCCTCTATTGCTGTTCTTCTTAAAGCGTGTTTCATTGCCACCCATTGTAGCATTTTCTTATGATTTTGGAACAGTTGTCTTCTGCAAAGTAAACAGTGACCTCCAACTAAGGCTCTGTAAAGGCTAGGAATACTCGTCTGCCATTTTTTGTCAGTCCACAGCTAGCCCAGTCGAATACACTCTTTGAGCGCGCAAGAAACGCTCTAACTAAACTCGTTTACAATAAACCATTATTCAAAAAACTTCAAATTTTTTTACACACTATCCTGTTGATGATGATACCCATTAATTTTCCTTTCGTAAGTTTACTGTCTACAAATTATTTAAACTATATTCTGTGCATTGTCCGCAGGAAAATGCAGGGAAAAATGTAGTAAGAGATAAACTTTTTTATCTGAGGTAGAGGCGGTATTAACAGACGAAAGAAAGAGAAAATTCTAAATTTAATTTTTAAGACCCACTCGAAGATTTCCGCAACACGCAGTTATTTTTGTGGTATGTAGTACACAGAGTGTTTCCGCTGCCGCTGTCGCCATGGGCTCTTTATAATCAGCATGGACTACGGATCATATTCCAGAGTCTCTTGACTCGCTCTGTCACCTTTGGCCTATAGTTGCCAGTGCGACTAGCGGAAGGTAAACTTCCCAAAAGTCTGTTAAGTTACAAGTGTTCCTGTCTCAGCCGTGTATAGAATAGTATTGTGAGTGATTTAGTGGCGTTGCCGTGCTTGCTTGTATTTAGAACTTATAATGGCATATGTCCGGCATCAAATTGAACATATAGCACGGCTGCGGGGCTTTCGATGGTTAATTTCATTCCTAATAGTACACAAAAAGCTTTATTGGTTGCAAATTTGCAGACATGTTATTGAATGTATTTTGAAACTTATTAAAGTCTACATTTTTTGTATTTTTGTTTATATTTATTTATTTTCGGATACGACAATGCAGTGTATATGTAGCCATGAATTTGCAAAAAATTAATGTTTGATATTACAAGTCGCGCATGGCTTATTTTCATACAATGGTGGTGAATCAGGGCGACAAAAACTCAAAATCTCAAGTATAAAAGAACGTAATATGGCTGTTTTAGTTTTTTACTTAAGGGGGTGCATTGGTCATCATCTTGGATAATGGAGTTTTGCTTTCATATAGTATTTTTTAATTGCATATTATATTGTACTAAAATAATGTGTAAAATTTTTGCATGTTGACATGTAGGTTGTGCAAGAATTGCCCCTGTTACAAGGATTCTTAAAAGATAAGGGGTGGGGGAATTAATCTACACCTTCTTCTATTGTTGTGTCCTTGTTGTGAAATAATTAAGTAAATAGTTTCAGGTTAACATAAGGCCAACAATTGAGTATGTCTAAACAAACCTAACCACGGCTTGATCAAGCTGATTTTCCAATGCAAAGTATTTTTCAAAAAGAACATAAAATTCTTACTGCATAGAGATGCAAATTTGTAAAAAGAAAATTGTACATTTAGTACGAGTATCTGTTCCAAATTGCTGAAATTTAAAACAAAAAATATTTTTTTCATATAACTGCACCGAAAAGTTGAATGTCACATGGCATGGCACTTCATCTTCAAAATATAGGAGATATATTTTTGTATCTTTCAAAATGTATAATATTCCTGTTAAAAGTCTTGCAGGTTATAAAAAAACTGCGTTAACTTTTTCAACATGAAATTTGCGTACCTTTTAATCAATTGTACAGTACGCAACATTATCATTGAGCAAAATTTGTAAAATCAAGTAAAAAAGATAGTTTTATAAGAAACGATATTATAAAGTTGTTTTTTTTTTTTTTACATACAGTATTTTGAAACATAGTATTTAGGACACGTTAACATTCAACACAGCACGATTAAATTATTTAACTAGTTTGAGTGTATGTGTAAAATGCATCACTAAGAATTTATGTAAATTTTATTACTTGTACTCAGTACGATGTAAAGAGAAATTTCATGTAACATCGCCAATGAATTTAGATTTTAATGTATTACATAACATTTTAAAAGTGCATTCTATAGGGGAAAAAGTTAATCATTAATCTAGTTCTCCATATTATGTTATGAGAAGTTTTGAGAAAACATTGCTTATGTCTTAATTTTCAAAAGTATTAACACTTCAATATGTAGCTTGTAAGCAATTTTTTGCTATTACGGGTTTCGGTAAACAACTAAAACATTTATGAAACTTTTTTCTGTTTTAATTGAGAAAATACTATTTAGAGTATAAAGCTATCGTAGATGAAAGTAAGCATGCAAAGAACAATTTTCAACTGTAGGAGCTTGTATAGGTCTCAAGAAATCATTATAAATACTTGCCATTTTGTATGTTAAATTGGCCTACAATTTGTAAAGGAACTTGCGTAAATTTTGTGATGTAGCTGATTGGATTTCATACTGTAGAACAAAATGTATTGTTATAACTAATATTGCATACATTAAATGCAAAATCACAGAAAATAAAAAATAATATGTTTGTTGAGTAACATATGACGTGTCCTAACCCTGTTTCACAGTTTTGAACATTGTGACATGTTGTACTGTTGTAAATGGAAATTTTTCATGTTTCATTGTTTTCTTAATTTAGGTTTGTAACTTTACAAACACCGATTCCTTGTACGTTAAAAATGTAATATGTTAGCATAATGTTACAAAAAGTTTGTAGTGTCATTTTAAACAAAACACTTAATTTCATGTAGTGAATTTATATTAAAGAGATTACAAGTATGTAAATAATAAAGTAAAATAAGTAAATTTATGGTTTTGATTTCGGATGACTATATTTTCCATACAGATAAGAAACATGTCATTTATTTTATTCCAGTGGTAAATCAATACACTGAAATATGTGTGAAACTAAATGCATTTTTGTTGTTTGTTTCAATAATTAACAACATATATTTACAATTTACGTGCTTTTCCTGACAGATTGATTGCTTAAAGTATGTTATATATAAACTCATGAATTGTACAGCATGTTTTCTATTTGCTCTGCAACAAACATTAAAAGTAATTGAAACTATCAACAAAAATGCATTTATTTTATTTTTTGTAATCATAAAATCGTTAATTATTAATAATTTCATAATTACATGAAATAAAAAAAATTGTAACAAATGTATAATACGTATTACCATAATCAATTTTGTGTGGGTGAAGCGAGGGTGAAGCTTCAGTCGGGTCACTGACCTAGACTACGCGTGTCTGAAATATTCTTCATATTCTACCTGTCACCAAAATAACTACGTGTCGCAGAATTCTTTGAGCGGGGCATAAAAATTAAATTTAGAGTTTTCCCTTTCTTTCGTCTGCTGGCATCCCCAATAACAAAAAGTTTGTCAGTTACTTCACTTTGCCCTGCATTTTTTAATGAACAGAGCACAGGACATTGCTTAAATATTTTTTACACAAATTATATGCGCAAGAAAATTAAACGGTACTGTCATTGGCAGACAGCCTGTAATTACACTGTAAAATTTTAACGTCTTTTGACTTGTGGTTTTCGATTTATGACGAGTTTAGTTTCAAACATTTCCTGCGTTCTTGTAGCATGTATTTGCAGGCTGGCTTTGCGGACCAACCAAAAATTACATTCGAGCATACCCAGTCTTTATCAGTGTCTTGGCTCCAACACGCACGACACCGGCTATGTGATACTGTAATGAATACCTGCGTGCAGAGAGTGCGCTATCTGTGGGCAGAAGCCTGAACTACATAGTCTCTAACCAGCACCAAATTCTTTTTGAACTGCCTTTTAAGAGACTTGCGGAAGAAATTTTGAATCTGTTGTTGCCTCTGCATGCAGCCCGCAGTTTCCAAACTCATCTACACAAGTGTGTTGTGGATTGACATTTTTTTGGTTCCTTGCCTAATATAGGTATTAATATTTATCCAGATTTCAATATGTGTAATGGTTTGCACAGGATATCCTGCACTGTGAACGTTGATTTTATGTCTCGGAACCACATGTGTCAAGCCCTCTTAAATACTTCATAAATCTACAAGAAATTGTTTAAGATAAAGCAACAAAAGAAAATACAATTAAAACTAGAAGTTCAGAAAATAAACCATTGTTGCACAGACCTGTGACTGGACACAGAAGGTAACTCGTATGCCTGTGTGTGTGTGTTTGTGTATGCGCACACATGTGTGATTTATTGCCTGATTTATTTTAAAAACCTGAAAGATTTTATAATTACAAACGTATGAAATTGAATCTCACAAGATTTTTGGCTTCTACTAAAATTGTTCATGGATACATCACTGTTTTGAATGGAAAACTTATCATATTCTGTGTATGTTCAAATTGTTATTACGACTACACAGAGTTGGTAGTTGTCCTTCTCTACGGCGCTATTAAGTGTTCACGATCGGTGTATCACCACTATTATTGTCCATCTCTCAGAGTATTGAAATAAGAAACATGGCTGATATGAGCACACACATTTACAATTGTGTAAGAAACACTGAAATTATTTTTCCTTGCATTTTTTTTTGTGTAATGGCAAGTAAATATGTACTCTGTTGCCATAACAAAATACAAAATGCTTTACTGCTATCTTTTTTACTCAACAGTTAAGATTAAGTGTTTAGACCCTCATACAAAAACATAAGATTAACACAAATGTAACAATTTACTGGGAATTTATAAATGTACAATTTGTTTTTTCCAACCAAACCTTTCTGTCTGTACATACTGCATATTGTGGGTTTGTAACCATTTCTTAAGAGCTTATTGCAAATTATGTTACAATCATCTGAATATTTATGTTTGCAAGTACATTGGTAATACTCAATTCAGGTACAAACTATTCAGATTCAACAAATACGATAATTAATGAAAAATAAGATATAAAATTCTAATCATCTGAATATTTATGTGTGCAAGTACATTGGTAATACTCAATTCAGGTACAAACTATTCAGATTCAACAATTACGATAATTAATGAAAAATAAGATATAAAATTCTATCATATATACCTACTTGAAAACGAGGTGGTCCTATATCTTCACGAGCATCTTTGCTAGATATTTGAAACAGAAGGCTATTAATTTTGATGTCCGGGTCTCAATTTGTGATCAACAGTAAAAAAATTACAAAATATGATCCCATAAGTTTAAATGTTCAAATTGAGTCTAAAATTGTCTCATTCATAGCAATTAGCATATGTAGGGGGTTTGTTTTACTGTTATTGTTCATGCGTGCTTAAATATGGCAGAATGTTTTTTAGCTTAAAATGTAGCAAGTTGATTTTAAAAAAGCTGTTGTTGATACGTTTATCCAGTTCATTCTCAAACTTTTTTATAAATAAAGTTTTGTAACAACATTGATGTACAAAAGAAAAATTTTACTTTTCACTCCCTCCCTGCAAAATTGTAAAAGATATTGCATTGTTTAATTTAAAATTACTTTGCAAAGGTAAATTTCCTTATTCATGATGAACAAACTGCTTCTTACAGAATCAAAAAATTGTATGAAAAAAAATAAAGTACATAATTAAAAATAATAGGTGATCAAATATCTGAGATATAAAGACACAGATTTCAAATATCGCACATCAATATTCTGGATCAGTGATATCAAATTCACAAAATTTTTAAAACCTTCGTTTTATGTTCCACTTAAGCATATTTTTCTGAAAAGTGTGACTTGACTAGTAAACTATGTGTGGTACACAGTTTGTGATGCCAAGGAAGTGAAAGGATGTAGACACACTGCAGAAGGCCAGCTGAGTTGTTAGTGTCAGGAAGAGATTGTAGTTTGTGATGCCAAGGAAATGAAAGGATGTAGACACACTGGAGATGGCCAGCTGAGTTGTCAGTTTCAGGGAGAGATTGTAGTTTGTGATGCCAAGGAAATGAAAGGATGTAGACACACTGGAGACGGCCGGCTGAGTTGTTAGTGTCAGGGAGAGATTGTAGTTTGTGATGCCAAGGAAATGAAAGGATGTAGACAAACTGGAGATGGCCAGCTGAGTTGTCAGTGTCAGGGAGAGATTGTAGTTTGTGATGCCAAGAAAATGAAAGGATGTAGACACACTGGAGATGGCCAGCTGAGTTGTTAGTGTCAGGGAGAGATTGTAGTTTGTGATGCCAAGGAAATGAAAGGATGTAGACACACTGGAGA
>PNEQ01080043.1:0-15665 GCA_003012365.1 Medauroidea extradentata | reverse complement strand
GCTGACCACTACCACCTCGAATGCCACCACGCGCGCTCGCCAAGGGAGTGCGCCTCTGAGCCCCAGGGACCTGATCACTCTGGGTCGTAGGACGTGGATGGAAATAAACAGGCTTCGCCGCAGCTGGAACCGGCGACAAATCGCGCACTGACGAAGTCAAACTCGGAACTGGAAATTCTGCTGGTTCCTTAGTGACTCGACGGTACTCGCTTTCCAGCTCTACCTGCCGATTGATTTCACGAGCTAAGGATTTCAATTCCTCCATAGATTCAGGCACATCGCGAACAAAGCGATGCAAACGAACCTCAGGTGTCAAATGCTCCATAATACCCTGTATAAGTTTGGTTAAAGGGCGGCGTAAATGCAAATTCATGGCTCGCCCATAGGCCTTAACATCACACATAAATGCAGACGCGGATTCACCCTGTCACTGATAACGATCCACTAACTTCTTCTTAACACCCGACCATGCAATGAGCGAACCCGCGCAAGCAATCAATCGTCCCTTAAACAACTCGTAATTACCTAACAGGCTAATCACCTCTGACAGGACGTCGCCTGCCTGATCCTCAACACGAGACGCTAAACACGTCAGAAAAAAATTTCCCTCTCCCGGCGATCGGTACTGGCATAAACCCCGTCTACAGCTCTCAAGAAAACTGTAATGGCTTCGGGCTGAACAACCTTCAAAACGTCAATAGAATTTAATCTCGCTATCAGGACACTCTGCGACGCAGTAGCAGGGCCTTCGCCCAGCTGTAATCGCGCAACATTTCGCAATGAATTCACATAGGTCAAGGCCCTCATGCGTAATTGTGTCACATCCTCGGACGGGTCAAACTGGACACCTGCCTCTGTCAGGTAATTACGTAACTCAAAATACCCAAAATGCAAAATAAAATCCGGGACGTCACCCATACTGCCTATGCAAAACAGCGAACGAACTTAAACAAGGAATAATAATAATAACACCTCCAACCTCAGTGTCCAAATGCGCTCCACTGAATGTGTTCACCAAAATCAAAACTAAACACAACTCGCCAGGCAAACAGCCGTAGCAGAGTCGCGCAGCTGTTGTGCTGTAATCTCTATACAGACACGTGTAAACACACGGCCGTTAATACCTGGGGGAACAATCCCACACCTGAGCACTCACCCTAACCTCCGCACGACTTGGTGAACACATATTCAGCAGTCAAACGCACACAACATGAACACTGGGGAAGAGTTCAACTCGCTACGGCAATTAAACTTGACAGTCCCGATAAAATGCACAAAATATATTGTCAGAAATAATCCGGGTACATAAGTAAACATAGCCAATACCAGGCTTAATCAGTACAAAATCCGAAGTCAATCGCTGTTAAACCAGTAATACAAAAGTGACAAGAAAAAGCCTCACAGGCATCAAAAACACCAATACACTAACTGAAACGGTCAATGCCGCAATTAACAGGCACAAATTAAGCAACTGGGCACTAGCCTATCGCTCGCCCCATACTTGCCTCCCAACCGCGACGACACATCCCCGAGGACAGTGTAGGGAAAGACTGGTAACGAAAGAATTGTAAATTAAGCAAACACGAACAGAAAACAACACTTACCAGTCAACGAGGATGTGCAGCCGCGGGCGCGAGCAAGCACAGGTAATCCACACGAGAGCTCACTACTAACTGAACTCCTCTCCGGCCGCGAGGGACCGACTCACACCGGGAAGGAGGGAGAGAGAAGGGAGGCGGGGAGGGGAGGCACGACGTCCGCCGAAGACAGCCGAAGGTCTAGAGAGGAGGGGCGGGCTACGTCAGAGAACGACGTCACACGAGGCCAAGTCACAGCTAATCGTTCGGCTACGCTCAGATACCAGAAGTCAAGGGGGGGGGGGGAAGCCACACAATAAGGGCAGACATACATCAACTCTGGCTGAGCCCAGCTCACTTTTTAAAACTATTTTGCAAATAAATAAGCTTATGTATAATTCCGCTAGGTAAAATAATCAAGGCAATTAAATATGTGGCTTTTAGAAGGCTCTTTTTAGTAATTATGAAACAGAAGCACTCTGTATAACATGTAAGTGTATAATTTAACTTTCATAGGTTCGAAATTCATACAATTTTTCAAGGACGCGTTAATGTTTGAAAGTTGAGTGCAGCCTACCTGCATTCACTAATTCATCAGTTCTTACATATTTCATTACCATAGATAACTGGGGTTGGCACCAGAGTTGGTTTTTTTTTAATGAAACCCACTAACTTTATTCAAGTGTTTTTTATTGCTTTTAAGATAAAAATATTGTTCTTTGTAATATCGTGTTGTAATATAAGTACGTTTTAACATCACCCTTGCAAATTATTTAATGGTTGTTTTCTAAGTAAATATTTACTGGTTTAAATTATGCATAAATAAACAATGATAAACTTCAAGTTAGAGAGACATTTTGACATATATATATGAAAAAAATTTTTTTGCTACATAAGGACTTGTAATATATCGCAAAATACAAAATAAGGAAAGTGTTGCAATTTTACAACTTTAGGCCCACATTCAAGAGACTTAGTTTGATTCTTGTTTTTGGACCTTCTTGGAATTTCAATGTTTCTGGAAATCACGCCATGCAAATGCCCAGAAAGTTACATAACAAGGGCCACGGCCAAAAACTCTCCCAGCGCCTGACATTGTACCAATTTACGTGTTAATGTTTCCGATAAACCACTCTGTTCAGAAGCTGTAACAGCCGACTTACCTTACAACTTGGAAAAAAAAGTTTATTCAGGTAGGTTTATTTGTTGCTTTATGAGGATAAATTATGTATCTGGGGCTATTGTTTAAATTCAAATATTTGATTTACAACACCTTTGCAAACAATACTTCCTACCCCGTTTTTAAACTATGTTAAGAGGTTGATCCCTACCACCTTGGGTTTATCTATGTATCAAAAATTTTGTCACGACAGGGGATAGATACAAACTTAATAGATTTTCTGTAATTGCCAGAACCATAATATATTCATTATTTTGCAATGTGAAACAGCTGAAAAGGAAAAATTGCTTTATTTACGGGAGCGACTACAGAGGCCTCAAAATTAACAGAAACAATGCCATATGGATTCCAAAAAGTGAATGTGTGAAAAAAGCAAAACAATTTGTCTATTCCCTAATTTATAAGAAAAACCGTAAAAACGATCTAACAGGGATCAATCCCCCTTAATGACTACTGCTTCAAAGGATGCACGTAAAAAAAACTATTATAAACATATTTAGAGCATGTGGGAAAGGACTTACGCGGAAAAAAATTTTCTTTTTTCTAATGTTGTTATTTTTAACTCTACTCTGAAATAATAACCGAACGAGATGGCACAGCGGTAACGAGCTAGACTCTGTCGGGAGAACCCGGGTTCGTTTCCCGGCTCCGGCCAGCCTTTTTTTTTTTTTTTTGGTTTTCTAAGTTTTTCCAAAAACTCTCGGGAACAGCTAAGTGCTGAGATGTTAGTTTAACAAAGGGCCGTGGTCAACCTGTATGTCCAAGTTAGGCTACTGCTGCGACGAAATTACCAGCCCACTTTCCTTACCTTGGAAATTAATAAGCGTGACTTCACGTGTTTGATTGTATGAATTGTGATTTTATGTAACCTAACAAAAACTAACCGAGAGTCAATATTGATAGATTTTGACAAGTCTGTTGAATTTGTCGAATCGCAGAGTATAAACAATATATCCTAAACTAATTAAAAAAGTTTTGTATGAAAAAAGATATTAAAGTTATGTACAACATATTCGATTAAAATTTATTTTTTGTATTGCAAAAATTAAATAAGACAAAATCAAGCTCTGTATCAATAGTTAACCCTGCAAAATGATAAAACAAAAAAAATTTAAAATTATGTATTTGATATATGTGACAAAAAATTTGGGACTTCATTTGAATTTCGAAAATACACTGTTTTAAAGAAAATAAACAAGTTCAAACGAAGGTGTTTAACCGAGTTCTATGTTAGAAAAACCTGGCTTACTTTAAAAAAAAATAATATCCGGCATAGTTTGAAAAAATTGTGCTTTATTTGAAGGAAAAAAACAGGATTTTATCAATAAAGAAAAAATGAGCACGATTTTTTAAACCGTGCAACTGACAACATCGTGTAACATTGTTTCTGTAACAGACAGCAATAAACCAATCGTATTTTAAAAATGAAGAAAGTAAGGATTTAGTATTACCAATTCTTTTGCATTATCGCCTACGGGTAAAAAAACATTTTCTGTATCAAGGAGAGTAAACTATTACTACAGAAATAAACATACACGGACAAATTATGTTTAAAGTGTTTTTCGGTATTGAAATTCTTTTCTGCTGACTGTTTTTTGGGTACTGAACAAACTTCCTAAAACATCCTTCAGATGTGTGCCTAACCAGAATTTTTGAAAAGTCAGTGGTGCATATACGTAGTTTCAACAGTAACTGCGTCAAAACGAGTACAATTTTAATAAGTAAAACCTTCACTTCCATCTTGCCAAGACCCCATCATCAATACGAGTACGTAGTCATGTTTAATAACTAGGCTATATAGTCAACCACAGCGATTGAAATCACGAATAAAACCAAAATTTCTTTCTTATTTTATGTTATTTTCCATTAGGCCTAATTACGTCAAGATTCAGTTGGAAAAGTCTTTTAAACACATGCATAAAGAAAGGCTACTGTGAGTATTTCGGTACGAAAAAGTGTCAGTTATTTTTACGTCTTCTATCTATGTTTACAATTAACTCAAAAATAATTAGAACGATAGGTTTTGCCATTTAAATTTCGATAACGGGGTTGTGTAAACGTGGAAAACACATTTTTTTTCATCCCGCCATAAACAAAACAGAAAGACTGCCTAGCTTTAAACCTTATCAATGCAAAATATAACTGCCCAAATAACATTCACATTTAGTCAGTCTTTAATTGTCTTACAGAAATTATAATCGTGATGTATAATATGGTGTACTTATGCTTTTGTGATTGCACTGTCGGAATCAAGTTTATTAGTACATGTACAGTTTACTTGTTTGAATCCCTGCCTCAGCTTTGTAAAACCTAAGTTGTTGGCAACAAACGACCCTTGCCAGAATGCAGGTACTTTCTTGGCGCCAGATGAGTTTGGGTCGTGAAGAATGAAAGGAGGGGAAGTGACTGTCCCCCCACTGCTCAGGGTTTCCCTGGCTTTGTCATCCTCACGTCACAACGATCAGCCCCGCCCCCGAGTCCAAACCACGCCTTCTTCTAGACTAGAGCACGTGGTCATCTGGCCGTCGCCCTACGACGCCAGCCGGACCATTAACTCTTAATAGAAAATGATGCAGTGGTATACTGGACAACTGTGTCCTGTCTTTAAATGTTTCTGTATTGTTTATAACATGTTTAACTGCAAACAAATTTTTACTATTTATTTTGTGTTTATAATATTGTAAATTTGAAAAACATTTTCACAGCTGTCAATTACTTCATGGTATATTTTCGTGGCATGAATTATCTGTGTTGAGTAAGTTTGTTAGTTGTTATTTGATCAAGTCTAGAAACCAGTAAAAATTTAGATCTTGACATGTTGTACGAAAATTATAGTATTTATTTTAAAAAGATTAAGCTAAATACATAATTTATTTCCTTTGGTTAAACAATATTTTGTACAAAAACCGAGAAATATAAGCTTGTCCTCATTTTAGAAGTTGTTTGCTAATCTAGTAGTACACTATACAGTAATTTGTACATAGTTATATTAGTTTCTCGAATTTGGAGGTGGCCATTTACATTTAAGAGCACCAGCCGTCTAGTAATGACAGATTAGCACTCCAGTGTAAACCCCAATGGTATTGTCACATAACACCAGTAGTTCATTCTACTTTCAAAACAAAACTGCAAAATATTTGTTAAAATGTTAATTGTGCGAGTAAATTGTCACAAGGTAAGCATGCATGCATGTTGAACTTACTAGAAAATCCAAGTAATAGCATTGCTGAGAAAGTGATTTTCTGATAAGCATAGTGTATAATTCTTATTTTCCTAACATGTGATACTTTTTATTTCAGTAAGATTGATGATAACTACACTGGTTCTGAAGAGGATGTTTGGAACTATTTGGAAACATTTTTGTCAAGTAAGTAATTTTATTTTTAAATTTATTTCAGGAGAATTTGTTAGTTATTCGCCATTTTAACTATAGGCAAAGCTATACTTCTTTGTATATTGTTTATAACACATATGTTGCTAAGATTCTTTATTACAAAGTGGACGAATGACTGCATGATGGTAAAATTAGTGTTTTCAGGGATGGTTAAAATGAGAATTATTGTTGTAACCAACCTGTGTGTCTTTACTTTAGTGCATTTGGTTGCAGGGTTTCGCCAAGGAACCGTCACACTGTAACTAAACAGACTATGAAATTAATGTCCATGTTTCTTCATAGAAACATTACTTTTGAAAATTCTTGGCATATTTTCGGTATTAATTGTTACAGTGTTAGCTATAATAGATTTTCATTGGAAGGTAGTGGTTAACTTAGAATTTATTTCATTTTCAATAGGGCCTACTTTATAATTTGGGTACACTGAAGTATGTATTTGGCATATTGAAGATAAGTTATTGAGTTAAGTTCCTATTTTAATATTTTTGATTTAATTTATCCAAAACCCTGAGTCAAGAAGCACTGAAGAAAAATTAAGCACAAGTCAAATGGCCTCTCGAGCGTGCTGACTTAAGTTTCTTGCCTGTGATAAGTTGTGAATGTAAATGTTTCAGTTCAATTCAATTTTGACTGATGGGGGAAAAACCTACACATATATGTATGTTCATGGTTACTCGTGCTGCAGTTTGACAATTCGTTAGAAGAATATTTTGTTATTCTCATTGTAAGACAAAGAATATGTTTAAAAATTTAACTAAACATCCAATTGCTATTTGTGAATATCTTCAGTTCCCAAATACTTCAAATTTGTATTGCACATTAAGTGAACTAGATTATTTATTAACTTACATTACATTTAATAGGATGACACATTCTCAAATTGTCTCTGATTCTAATTATCTGCTGATATTGTTAGTTTATAAAGTTGACTACTACTTATCTTGCCGAACACACAGTTTCAAACTACTTTCAGTAAAGATACAAGAACCGTTATGTCAGTCAAAATTAAAATGTAAGCACTGACATTTTCGTGACTCAAGTTTAGCGACAGGAAATTGTTGCGGGTTCAGTTAGCTGTTGGCTAGCCTGCAAGAATACCTGTGTATTCCAGCAGACATTATCTGTTCACTGGATGCTCGCAGACACAAAGATACCACAGTCGTTGGGTCCAGTGTCGGACTGGGTACTTTCAAGAGGCGCAGACTTTGGATATCCAAAAGGTGCATTCACACATCCCCACTTTTAAATCAGGGGGTCCGAGTGTCCTCATCTGGGAAAATTTGGATTTCCAGATGCGTAATGGTGCTATTTTAGCAGTTTGCCAAGGACGCAACAAAATAATTATGTACTTTTGAGAATATAAGTACTGTAGGGGAAATGTTATGGTTTCGTCAGAATTTGGGAGGATGGAGAATAGATCCCGATTTTCCCCCCTCTCCTTTGGCTAGGCCCTTGTCCACCATCTGTCTGTTGCCCTTCATTCCTTGCATAATTTTTAATTCCCTTTTACCTACACATAACAGGAATTAATTTTGCTCGCATAAAAAAAAAGATGAAATTCGGATGTGCAGGCGTGTTCGATAATGTTAATTATTCATATAAACTAAAATAACCTATTTTACTGTTTTGACTTTCTCCACATAAAAAAAAAGCATATTTGAATTTTTATGCTTGTTTATTCAATTTATGGTGCAGTAAAGCTCTATTTCTCTAGACTTGTAACATATATGTTCTTTAAAATGTTTTTTTTTTTTTTTTTTTTTACAAAATATTACCTTACACACACTTATTGTACAGTTAACATGAACAGCTCCTTTAATACAACATTTTGGCAAATATAGACTTAAACATTACAAACTAGATTCTTCAGCATCACATTATTTTTTTTTTTGAACCAACTTTGATCTATTGTATACATATACTACACAAATAAAGAAACACAGAATTCAGACAAGCACAAAACCATTTTAACACCATATAAGAAACTTCAGTAATTTTCACAAATTACTAAATTTCTTAGAACTTGCTTCGATTATTTCACTCAAAGCTAAAAAACGTTGTGAAGAGATATAATCTAGACTTTAATATACAGTGAACTCTCGATAACTCGGACCTCGATGTCCCGAACTTCGGATAACTCGGACAGAATTTTTAAAAAAAATTTAATAATTTTAATTAATTATTTCTTGGTTAAAAAACATAAAAAATTGTTTCTGCTGGATTTAAATTCTTCACATTATATTTTAGAACAGTATTAAACTTTATAACGTAGTCGTCCGTCGCTACTTAGCCTTTAATAATCCCACAGTAAATATCTGGCAAGTTACGTGTAATAAAACGTTGCTAGTGAGGCGCGCGACGCGTGAGTAAAAATGCAACGCAGCAGACCGACCTCTCACTTCTTTATCTTTGCTCCCTCTTCGTCTTGCCAGCCAGGCACGCACGTGAGTCGTAAACAAACATTTCAGCATGGTGCTTGTGAAATGACGGTAACAAGTTACAATGAAATATAACCGGAAAATTATTTTGTTCTGGTATGTTCAATGAATTCAGGGCTGCAAAACCAATTGTTCCGGACATTAAAGAAAAATTAAAAATCATTGCTTCGCATTGCAATGTAGAAAAATTGGTGAGAGGGTTTAACGCCCCTTTAACAACAATGTTTTCAAGAGCTGATGTAGGTGGTGAAAGAACAACACAACATTCATGCCCAAGCCGGACACGATGAGTCACGCTCGCTGGTTGATGATGCTCTGTTAATGTAACGGCGTCTGGAGAGTTGTAACGTTTTAAGCGTGAATCGGATTTGTGTATAAACTACTTCACGGGAAATAATAGCGTACATGTAATTGACCGTAAAATGTAAACGTCTTATGCGGGATAATTTTAAACGATTTTCATTGAGTGCGCACATGAATGGATTAACAAGATTTTGTAGTCTTAATTTTTCCGTGTTTACCATACACCGACAGAATGTTTTTCTTTATTTTAGAAGAAATGGTCATGTAATGAACAAGTAAATATAGAAAAAATGTACATTTGTTAAATTCCATCACCAAAAAAAATTATAAGGTAATTTTTTTTAAAACCCCTTATAATGGCCGCACCCCATTTTTTGGGTCTAAAATTTGGTCAAAAATATGTGGCGATTACGCAAGTAAATACGGTAACTCTGTAGAACATGATTAAAATTTTATTGCTTTATAATGTGACAAATTGTGTAAGAATAAAACTGTAAATTATGTGTTTTATGATTCAATTTACATACATAAAATTAAATTTTAATATTAGTAGTGTTAAAATGTTTTCACACATGTACAGTGACCCAGAAGGATTGTTAATTACAGAACCGTTTTTAGTCATGTATACAAGGAAAATTATTTTTGTACCTTTGTAACTTTGTAGGAGGGTAGAGTATCTATCAGGCTAGCAGCTGGCTGCTGCCCCTACGCTGTAACATATGGACGTAAAGTATTTTTCAATGTAAACATCTAGTGTGAGATGCGTGTGGACACGTGCTGTGTTTGTATTGCATGAGACTGTACCGGTTGACCTTGACTACTTCCGCTCGCAACCTCCCTAGCTTATCTCCAACGATCATTTCTTATCTCTCTCACACGTGCACACACAGTGGCTGTCGATAGACGAAAACTTTTATGTGATAGAAGGGTGCCTTGGTGCCAGCTTCTAGCAGCAGAGGTAAAAAAAAAGGATCAGACAGAAGTAACAGCATAAAAAAATAAATAAAGATCTGACTGCCCACGTTTTTTGACATTCTTTTATAGACCACGTTAGCTTAATTTTCCCACTGCATGGCGGCCCTGCCGTAACTTGATACGATAATTACGTGCAAAACAGTATTTATTGCAGCCTCTTTTTCTTGTAGAATTGATAGCGTACTAATTTCTTCGCGTTTCTTGTGATTGACTGAATTCCCCACCTCCCCGGACACCCCTCGATAACACGGACAAATCGTAACTCGGGCAGCTTCTTCCCCCTATTAGTCAGAGTTATCGAGGGTTCACTGTAAATTGTTTGTACATCACACACAACAAATTTATATGGTTTTTACATTTCTTCTTTCTCGAGCTGGTACAGATTGATTTTACACTTAAACTAAACAGCTTTATATGAAGACAAAATTTAGACAAATCCAAAATAATTTTAACCCCGAAGTAATTTGATGACCAAATAACAAAGAAACTTGTTTTTTTTTTTTTTTTCTTTTAAGATGCCTTTAAAACTATGTCTTTTTAAAATACATTATCATTTCTTTGGACTCAATTTACCTTAGCCGAACAATTTGTAAAATGTAGCCATTAGACTTATCCAATCTATCGTCTTAAGAGGGCTTGATACATAATTCACAGCTAAAAGCATTAATTTCTAACTGTAGGTTTCTTGAAGCCAATTTGCAATTATTAAATAATAGCAATCCTGGACAATAGTTTTAGCCAACGTTTTATTGTTTCCAGTGTTACGATCTTCTGAGGCACAATCTCTGACTCCGGAATCTCGTGCATTTAACTGTGGCGCAAGAGTTCATGCATAACAAATGAGTAATTTTGGATAAATATTTACTAATATAGTTGGCAAATACCATTATCTAGGATTGTCATTGAGTATTTTACTCATATTGGCTTAGAAAAAAGCGTAGAAATCAATTTATGTTTTCAGCGTTCTTAAGCCTATCGGTGCAAACCAGTACAATGTAAATTCCTCACATAGCCTACATCAGACATATCCAACATCTTTTAAACTTTACTTAACAAACTTAGCTTATTATACTTTTATTTGCTGGAAGTAAGTAGTATTTACTTTGCAAAAGAAGTGTAAAATTGCTAGATGATTAAAGTATGTCACATGCATTAAGGGGACTGTATACATGCTGGAAAATCGTGCTGAAGCATGTTAGAATAATACATTTTATAATGAAACCAGCGAACGTGAGTTCACACTGTTTATCTATGAAACATTTCTCACGACTCTCCTTTATGTACTTTCAATATAGCATCTGTGTTCGAAGAAACACTTTTTTAGGATGTGTTGAAATTACTTAAAGCGTTGTGCTATGAGGCGGCCACTTAGTGACACTTATTAAAGGGCTAAGAAGCGTTTCATTTCATCACTTTGTTCACACAGCTTGTCGATAACCTTTTCGTTGTCTGTTTCTATCAGCTTGTGTTTCTCACACTGCATCATGACAAATACTTCCAGGTTCTCATTTGTTAGATTGCTGTGTACCCTTGTTTTAACAAGTTTGACCTTAGAAAATATGGGCTCAAATATGTGTCAAAGGTATGGTGAGCAAATATTTTTAAACTTTACTCAGTTCTGTATACAACAGACTGTACATACTGTAGTCATAAATCACTTTATATGCACAGCTTATGCAATACTTACAGGGTTCTTGCATACTACATATTCCTACTTCGTTTTCTTCAACATCTGATATTTCGTACTCTACATCCGTCATGACATCCTTAGCAAATTCCTCTTTCAGTGTTGTAGATATCTGCAGCCAATCTTTAACAAAAGATTGTAACTTTTCAGTTAACTTGCCTTTGTCAATATTGGGAAGCAAATAAAATATTTTGCCTAAAGCATTTGAAGGTCAACCTTGTGTAAGTTCGTAGAAACTCCACGGATCAAAACAAGCAACCTATAGATAAAGGGTCCTTAGATCGTGAAATCTGCTAGTTATACAGTGGTCAATCTTGTCAATGACAACATTAAAAACTTCAGTTCTGAAACTGTCCATTTCGGACAGAGCAGTTTCTTCTTCTGCCATTTCACCTGGCAGTTTTTTTACCTTTCTTGCTCTCTTACAAGGCGGCTCTGTTTCGAGGCAAAGTTTTTCAGTATCCAAGGAAGATTTTTCTTCTATTCTTTCATCTAACCTTACTAAGAAACAAACCTTTCTGCAGCTTTAACCATTTGGCTGAACTGGTGCCTGGCATCATTTACTGCATTTTGTGCAGACGAAACGAGTCGCCATGCCTGTGCATAGTCCAGTTTTTTTGTTTGGAGATAATCTGAAAGAGGAGTTGTGATTCTGAATACCATGCAAAACATCATAGCCACTAGTATGGTTTCAAAGGAGAGAAATTTCTGCAAAAGTCCACTGACCTCATTGCGCACCTTTGGGTTGAATTCTTGGGAGTTCCCAATCACAATAAGTGTTATAACTAGCTCTATGTATACAGTTTCTGTTTGACACGTTTTATCCGACTCTTCGCTGCTGAACCAGTAATGATAGCAACCAAAAATTTTGTTTGTTGCATCGCTTCTTGACCTTCATCTAGTGGCTCCAATAGCTGCGAATAGTAACCTTGGATTCTGCTGTAGTTACACGTTTAATCTCTTGGGCGAGTCCTTGAGAAATACTAGTCTGGCGTAGAAGTCCAAAAAAATGATATAGTTGTTGGTAGACTCTGAGTAGTGTCTGACATCACAGGGTTCAGTATATGAGCATAGCACCAGGTATGAAGATGATTTGGTACTAAATCCCTGAGTCTGGAAGAAACTCCACCATACTCGTCACTCATGTTTGAAGCACCATCAGATGCATTCGCTGTGCAGTTGTCTACAGAAAGTCCTGAACAATTCAATATGTCCAGGAATGTGTTACACTGTGATTCACCTGTGTAGTAGAATGGACACATTTCAACCCAATGACTCTCTCTTCCACTGTTCTCCCCAAAAGATACCTTAGTATTATCACACACTGGTCACAACTAAGACACATCCATAGTTGTGTCGATCAATACAGAAATTTTTTTTTTTTCATGTGCAATTTCATCCCGTAACATAAGCTTTATTATGCTTATAATTTTTGTTACATTTGTCTGCTAAGAAATGTGATTTGACTTCCTCTTCCTCCCTTTTTTGTTCTTTCTTCTAGTGCATATTTACTTCTCTCAGTTACTCTCTTCACATGCCTCGCTAAATTCTTATCATAGTTAGAGAATAAGAGAAATTTCCAAAAAGTTTCCATGATTTACATCTGGATTGTTAGTGCTATAAGCACTTTCCTCCTTTCCCTAAAACGCAAGGCCCTGCTTCCCAATCAACTTTATCACATCAGTAACACTAGCCACAACTTTTCTTCTTTCCACAATTTTTTTTTTTTTCAAGTTGTGCTTTGAAAAGCATGGTTTTGATTGTCGTTCTTTGTTTGTAAGGATCCTGAAGCATTATTGATTCAACTGAAATTTTGTTTAAAATACCTTTAATTCCTAATAAAAATGGCTGAAAATTTCAACTAAAAAAGCAGTTTTCTTTATTTTTTGTAATAATAAAATTTTTAAACCTGCTCAATTATTAAATCTGCCTCCAAACTGCATAAATAAGCAGTTGAGAAGCTTAAAGATGTCGACCTCATTGGGTATAGTAAAGTTACATGAAATAAAATTCAGGAATCAGTACGTATGTAATAAAATAAATTATGTACATGTTCTACATGCAAATTAATTTCTGACAATATAAATAATACATTAACTTTAGGCCTACATGCTAATGTGTGTCAAATATAAGTTATGTACATTTAATAAGTATTGCAATCGATACAAAATTTCACTTGTTAATAGGCCTTACAAAATCACAACATTGAAACTCAGTCGTAACTGAATAACTTACGTGTTTACTAATTTTTAGTTCTACCGTTCACTAGAGTTGGCGTACATCAGTTCAGTAGCCTTTTAGCTGTGATTGACAAGCGTTGAAAGTATGTTACATACACTGCATAGCAAATAAATGTAGTTTAATATTCATTTAAATCATTGCATAACATTGTTAAATTAATGTTTTTAGTGCATAAAAAATATAGCCATTAAATTTTAGGTTCTAATATTTTTGTCTTGAATGACAGTTTACTAATTTAACTACCTCAAGTCGTCTGTTGTTGGAAATGACATACAGATACATAGATACAGGAAATTTTCACGACAAGAATTTTGAAAGATATTGTTAATATGACTCGCATACACATCTGTAGCACTGTGCTTCGTGGTTATTAGACAACGTGCCTTCGTGCAGAGGCGTCGCTCAACTGACTGTGCCATTCAAATTTAAGTTACTGAGACCCTATACATATGTGATTTGACCTAAGAACTCAAAGATGCCTGAGAGTTAAAAACAGCCAATCACTGACCATGAAGCATAGCTGCAGATGTGCTCGGGGGTTACTGAAACAATTTGTTGCAACATTTTTTCGTGAAAATTTCTTTTCTCTACAAATACATTAACTTCAACTAAATGTTCAGTTCACGGTTGATGCCTACATGAATATGACATGGTTATGTGATAGTAAAGTGCACAATGTTAATATTGAATAACTTTGTAGTAGCTCTCAACTATTTATTTACAGAATGTATTAAGTATTTCTACTTACCTCTCAAGTTTGCTGTTCGAATGATGCTACAGCTTTGTCACGTACTGTGCCACATCAAATACGACACAACTTAAATATTATACATATGAAATTTTTTTTAAATTTATGTTTCCTAAATTTAGGCTAATTAATTTTTTTACATTGTTATTAACTTGTTTAATTTATATTACTGTTATTGAGTAATTTTAATTAACGATATTTCAGATAGTTCACATTCAATTACAGCTATTCTTTCTTGTTACATTAGTTTGAGCCGACCATAGTCACGCTACAGTATTTTTTCTTAGCAGGACAGTAGCTGCTGAGATTTACATGCCTCTGCCAGTTGTTCTGTTGTACCTCCGTCTTTATGACACGTGCCTCTGCCGTTGCAATGCGTGATTTCTGTATTTCACCGCGTGATTTCGATGCAGTTTAGTGATTCTGTTCACGTGAGTGTCGCATGCTACTATGCTTCAATGCGCGCTTTGCCGATGTTGGTACTGTCGCTAACCATTTTCGATGCTCTTTTGTTAAAAGTTTCTGCAGCTTCTTCCGTTGCATTTCTTAACACTTTGCCGTCAACCACCGTATCGTCAAGATGAGTGTGTTTGGTGTTCCTGCCTTTTTGGCAGATCTTGGCACTTGAGTTCCCGTTATTTACTTACTTTTCATAATTTAGCAAAATTTATATTTTGACGCAGTAGAAATTCTGTATTGCTAATATTTTTTTTTTTTAAATCTTTTATTGTGGTTGTTTCGTCTGAATTTTATCGAGTGATTATCTTCGCCCTCATCTGGTGAGTAATTTTCCTACGAGAGGTTTTATGTTCTATTTAAAAATGTCATCTTCTTTAATTTTTTGGTAATTTCTGTGTACTGAGGGTTCTCGTTTTGGAGTATTCACGTCCCTGCCGATTCGCGTCTTGGCCTATTCGCGTCTTGGCCTATTCGCGTCTTGGCCTATTCGTGTCTTGGCCTATTCGCGTCTTGGCCTATTCGCGTCTTGGCCTATTCGCGTCTTGGCCTATTCGCGTCTTGGCCTATTGACGTCTTGGCCTATTGACGTCTTGGCCTATTGACGTCTTGGCCTATTGACGTCTTGGCCTATTGACGTCTTGGCCTATTGACGTCTTGGCCTAT
>PNEQ01080037.1:0-38793 GCA_003012365.1 Medauroidea extradentata | reverse complement strand
ACCGCCCCACACCACTCGTGGTTGACCACTAAGGTAGCCAGAGGGTGCGAGTCGGTTCCGCTGCTTGCTGCTGCTGCTGGCGCTCTTGCTGGCACGTCTGCCTCCGACGACAAACAAACAACAAAGACTGAACTGGCAGATGTAAGAGTTGCAGGTCCTTATATACCCTGGTGTCTGGGTGGCTGCTTCCTGGTTGGCTGGGCCTGTCGGCCAATCACAGGCCTGCTTGCTCCTGATTGGCCGAGGTGGTTAACCAATCCTGGCTCTCTCCTGGTGGTCCTTCTGATTGGCTGGGTACTTGGACCAATCTTGTGCTGACTCGCACCTGGTTGGCTGGGTTGACTGGCCAATCCTGGTGAGTCTGTCGTGACTGCCCTCTGGTAGCTTGATTTCGCATCATCCACGAATAAATGTGACCATATTTTGCTTAGCCGATATCCATCTTCCCTGTTGATGTTGTTAGAGTGTTTTATTATCTCTATTGCGTCTCTCACAGTTCTCTGACGATAATTACTGATGTTGGTTATTGTGGAGAACTTGTCAAAATCGATGCTGTGTTTCGTTTCCATGGAGTGTTCTTCTATTGCTGACTGCTGGTTTTCGTATTTGTATGCTCTGATGTGTTCTTTAATTCTTGTTGTGATTTTTCTGCCTGTTTGCCCTATGTACACTTTCCCACATGAGCAAGGAACTTTGTATATTCCTGCCTGTTCTTCGGCTGGTGTTTTGTCTTTTGCCGATCCCAAGATGCCTTCAATCTTGTTGATAGGTTTCGTGATCGTATGTATATCGTGCTTCTTCAAAAGCCGAGCGAGCCGTTCGGTTGTGCCTTTCACGTAAGGCAGGACTGCTACGTTTTTCAGCTTTTCTTTCTCGGATTTCCTGGGTCGGCTTCGGATGCTCTGCTGTATTTCACGGCGTGAGTAACCGTTTGCTTCTAGAGCTGCAGTGAGGTGTTTCAATTCTGCTTCCAGGTGCGGTTCTTCACATATAGTTTTAGCTCTGTGGGTTAGTGTAGATATGAGAGTTCTTTTCTGCGAGGGATGATGATGAGAGTCTGCTTGGAGATATCTGTCAGTGTGGGTAGGCTTCCTGAAGACTTTGTGGATTGATGGAATCTCATTTCTCAGTTAGCCCGTCGAGTTGATTTTCGATACCCTCATGAGAAAACCTCGTAACTCCATTTTTTTTAGATTTTCGTTTTATTTTTACATTATACCCCGAAAAAAATTCCTTAACAACTGCGAAAAGCACGCATCTCCAGTTATGTTTTTCAAAATTATAAAAGCAAAAATCCGAACTCTTGCAAATCCATTGTTGGATTGTAACAAGCGAAAAACTCTCTCTCCTGTAAAAAAAAACTGATTTTGGAGATACGAGGTTTTCACATGTATCTCCAGATATGTTTTTTAAAAATATTAAAGCAAAAATTAGAGCTCACGAGGCTTTATTGTTGGATTGTAACCAGCAAAAGACTCCCTCTCTTGTTAAAAAATTGATTTTGGAGTTATCAGGTTTTCACATGAGGGTATCGTTTTCGTGGACTACGCGTGAACGTTTGCTGAATCCATTGCACATGCCATCTGACACGCGCGGCCGAACGCAACTTTTGCCTTTGCACAGGCAACCTTTGTCACGATACTGACGAAACCGCCGTAGGATACTCCATCTATCACGTGGGCGATGATCGTATTTGCGACGGAATTCACGTTGAACAGTCGTCACCGATTCACATTTCGCAAATCTAATGACACAGAACACCGGCTGTTCCGTCGCCATTGTGTTGCGAACTAACACTCGACACGCGCTCGTAGTGCAACGAAGGTAGCTCTGTGTCCTCTCGTGGGCACACATGAAACCTTAGGCTGTACCCACCCCCGTCCCCGCTTCATAACTAGGCTTGCGGACGACATCCACACCATTACACCGGACATGCTGGCACGAGTGTGGAACGAGTTAAGGCCCTGCCACAATGAAAAGTTCCATCTGCTGGTGACTTGCCTCTCCCGCTGCCACTACGGTGACCGGCCGGTTTTCTCCTCTTTGTATGCCACAATGAATGCCGGTGCCTGCCGCTGAGGTACAGTTCATTCTGCGCGCAATAGGTAGCAGAGCAGTAGCTTATTTTTGTTTGTTTACAGTTTTTCTCCGCGCGATGTCATGGCATTGGCTCTCGTTTTGTGACGTATATCAATCAACCAATAAAAATCACCTTGCCGCTCCCTGCCGGTGTTGGCCGGTGAGTGCCGCCTCTGCCGTTGCCAAAAAAGTTAAATGTTCGTCTGGAAGTGGCGGCACAGTATGGCACAGCACAGCACTGCCTGGCAAACAGAACGGCAGTGACGTCATGGTCACGTGGGCCAATCAGATAGCCAGAATCACACCAGCACGGCACGGCACTAAAAGTTAATTGTGGCAGGGGCTTTAGAGTATCGCGTCGATGTATCGATGTGTGTCGTGCTGTTCGTGGCAGTCAAATTGAACATTTACAAAGGTATTTTACAAAAACTTCGTTGTTCTACGATGCAATTGAGTGGTCACACAACATTGTAGGTAGTTTGGTTGTGATTATACAGTCCTTCAAAGTTGGGGTATTCATTTTTACTCAACTTGTATAACTAGTAACTAGAACGGCGTGTTTTTACGAGTATGCTAAATCATCAGCTATAATGTAATATTTTAATTAATTGGTGACTATGGCTTCATTTGCACTACATAAATATCTCTGCGTCATTGACATTTTCGTTGCATGCTGTTTGATGTATCCAGCAAGTGAGAATATGTACTTATTGATTTTGCCAGGAAAGATAAATTATTCATACATTTTTGTCTCTCTTACTTAAATACAATGGAAATAGTTCTTTCCTTTCAGAACTGTAATAACAAAAAATGTATGAGATGAGTTTGCCTGAAAATTGTTTTAATTTCGTTTTGAAAATGATTTATTAATTTTGAAATAATTCGTGGTATCGTATTGTAAGAAATATTCTTTAGCAACGTAACTTTCGCACTTTTAAATTCCTACACTCACGTATAGACTGTGGTACTCGAATGCGTTTGGTCTTAAAAGAAAGCTGCGGTCAGTAACTTTAAAAAATCAATTGGAATCGATTTTGTGGGCATGCGCTACTGCAAGAAAATTTTGCTGTGTTGCAGAAAAATCACATAATAAATAAAATAAAAATAAACAAAATGGAAAAGCCCTCTTTAATCTGTTGCCAACAAACATATTATATAAACATATATTAAATTGAACTCTGACTGACTGACATATCAAACTACAGCCCAAACCGCTGGACCTAGAATCGTGAATTTTTTTTTTGTGTGGGTTTACCTCAGGTCTTTGGCAAGCACTAAGAAGGGATATTTCGAAATTCGTCCCCTAAGGGGGTGTACAGGAGTGAAATGTATTTCCGAAGAAACGTCGATAGAGCTCGAGACCGTCGGCCTATCATCATGATTTTTACTTTAATAGGACACACATAAAAATGCACATTAGCCAATTTCTTCAAAATTCAACTTTGAAGGGTTGAAAAGACATATGTGTTCCCGATTAAGAATATATATTTATCGAATCCTTTGTGATAGAGGGCTGGTTTTCGTTTCAAATTGCTGCTTACGTAAAACACCAAAAAATAAGTTTTAGATTTTTTTTTTTGCTTGAATTTCGGTTTCTTAGGATGTGAAAATACATGGTATGTGCGTTTTAGATAAATCCTTGACATATATTGAACCCATCGAGATAATAAGTTTATTTTTGCATCAGGATGATGTTTACGTAAATAGCCGTTTAAAGGTTTTAAGATTTTTTAAAAATTCTAACACTCAGTACTGTACAGGAGTGATATGTGATATTTAATAAATTATCGATTTTTCTTCGACTAAACGAGCTACCGTCGTGATTTCCACTTTAATTGGATACTTGAACATTATTTAAGGTGTGAAATTACGATTTTTCGAAATTGGACACCAAAAGGAGTTAAAATGTAATACAATTTGTTTTCTATCAGTCGATGATTCTTATCTAACCTGTAGAGATATTGAGATGGTATTCGCGACAGAATTATTCTTACGTAAGTACCTAAATGTAATGAAATTTGTTTATTTTATTAGATAACTTAATTGAATATAAAACTTTATTGTGAACATTAAAGGCAGACGATCTGAAAAAGCAAGTACAACCAGCGGGAAATAAATTATACAGGAGTTTCATTCTACAGCTCTATTGAGACGCGGTGTTGTACAACCTCTGTGAGCCCAGTAAATTAACATTTCACTTTTAAATGTAGTTTTCATGAATAATTTCGACATTATGTGGCGCAGTTGTTTGTAGCTCCGATATATTGTTAGGGAGGTGCTGGGCTGAAACTCCTTTTAAAGGTTGTGCAAACGTGCAAGACTGACAAAAAAAACTGTAAGGCAGATGAAATCAATGCAATATGGATGAAGTCGTTTTAAAAGTGACGAAAACTGATTATGCAGTCCGCTATCTACTGAAATTCATCGACAGCATCAGCCCGCATATACCATTTCACCTACCTCAAGGTTGGGGCACCAAATACGTTTATATTTCAGCGAAACATTCTCCGCCAAAATTCCTTAATGCCACTTAACTTCAAGTGAAGATTTTGAAAAACAAATATGTTATTCAGGGTACAATTACCAATGGTTGCGCTCGAGGAAAATCAGTCTTAAAACGATGTAAACTACTTATTTCGTTCGATTAATCTCTTGCATTTAACTCCAATGAAACATGCCTACTAATTTGTAAGTATATCACAATGCATCTGCCGAATTCAGTCAGTCAGTACTGATCGCATATCTTGTAATATACTTATGTACAGTACATTTTGTTCAAAATAATGATTTTATTGCTCTTCTGTGCGTGTAGTTTTAATTTATTTTTAGTTATGAAAAAATTCCAAATATGCATTGTTTCAGTACAAACTAGTGACTTATTTTTTATTGCTACAAGAAGATATGATTCTTTTGCTTCATTTTTTTGCCTACGGGTTCTTTCCAGTGTAAATGGAATAACTTCTTCCCTCCATGTCCTATTACTTTCCCCAAGCCTGTTTGGCATGTCTGAATTTTACTGTTCCACCTATCTTCATATTTTTTTGGAGTTCTTAAAGGCGCATAAGATGGCACGCCAGTCTCACCACAATAGTTAATTCAACATTCACAAAATACTTCATAAACACAGTTCTAAGGTTTTCAGTTTATTTCGTAGTTGGTTTCACTTTAGTGACAATATTTTTGATTGTGGAAGTTTACCTAAACGTACCCTGCAGTCCGTTCTTCACATACTCCAGACCATCAATACTGTATACTATGTACGTGTGTATATATATATATATATATATATATATATATATATATATATATACATATATATGTGTGTGTGTGTGTGTGTCTGTGTGATACATAAAACAACGGGTGGACTCACTTAAATGGTTTGCTGTCGAGGAAAATACAACAAAATTGCTGCTAAAGTATACAGAAAGCCTACTCATAGATTATAGTAGGGTCATTACATTTCTAGTCACTCAAAAGTATAGAAATAGAAATATCAAACACTTTGGAAAACAGGGCTGATAAATAGTGCAGTGAAAAAACATCAAAAACTGAAGAGAGAAATCGTACTTATGACTAAGTTTATTTATTTTCTCAGACACCTTACGCATTTGGAATAACAAATGTTCCTGCTGGTTTTTTGGTTGATTTGTGTTAACTGAATTGTAATTTATTGTTGTCCAGGTGTTTATGTACGTGCCAATTGGATAACCGTTAGCTAATATTTTTCTTGTGATTTGCCTCGTTAGTTTTTGAGGTTTTGTTATTGCATATTATGTTAGCTCTGGTTTCCAAAATTTTTATTGTACGAGTTTTTATATTTTTTTAAATGGAAAACTGGCTGAAAAAATCTTAAAGCGAACGGATATTCTTATCGCACTACAGATAAACGTATGAATAATAATCAATCACAGTTAAGTTCACAGGAATCAACCGAAGAATAGTGAGAAGTGCATTATTTAAACATTCACAAATAAATAAATCGCTAGATTTTTAATTTTAACATTCCTGGAAGCACAAAATCCGTTTGGAATGTAAGCATGTCATATATTATTACTGTTTCATTCGTCAAAGAAATTACTGTACCCAGTTTTGATGGACAATGGGCTCACCGCCTACATGACATCGCCAGTATTGTTGTTTCTCCAATTACACTGTGAAGTAGGCAAAGTGTATAAGCAGAAGCACGTAGCTCTTCAAATTCAGGGAATTTTCAGTTCAACCTTGCTTCTCTTCTCCATCGACCAAAACCCTTCCTTAATCACCCTCGGTACAGCTCATCTTGCGCTGGGCTAATATCGCAGTTCACCGAGCGCAAGCGGGTGGACATACCACAGTGTACGATGACAATGAAGAATTAAAACTATGTTGTGTGGATGGGGTACGTGCTTAGTGTGAGGGAAACCAGATGTGGGTCACAGTTGTTTCATAGTTATGTATGAGGTTGTAATATGTGTGGGTTCGTGAACAGCAGATCTCCTTGCTGTATTGTTCGTCGCATACATGCATGTCGAGATCCGGACCATCATCTCCTCTCCCAACCCACACGGCTGTTCTGTCATCCTCTCTCACGAATCTAATTCAACTGTTGGCAAGGGACAGATATAAACCAAGTTTCCCTTCTTTCATACGGAAAAATTCCAGTTTGTGTGTGCCTGTGAGCACGTCTACATAATACACACGAACCCGTGGACCGAATTTCATCAAACCTGGTACTCGTATATTAATTAGTAGGTGCATTTAACTTTTACGTAAATTGTTCATTCCGTGATTTATTTTGAAAGTTGAGGTGAATTAAATTTTCTTTTTAACTACGCGAGACATCTGTGAAACCATTTATCAGAATTTCATCGAACTGTACGGTACACGTATATCTAGTACCGATACATGGTAAAGAGACATTACAGTTTCTTACTTATTTTGTTCATGTTGTGTTGTTCATAATTACTGGTTTTAAGCCATTTTATATTAACACGAGATATATGAGGAAATTATTTTCAGAAGGTTATAAATCTCGGTACATATGTAGCACTTCGTAATATTCCCTGCATGGATTTTACAATTTTTGTTCATATCAAGTGCATTATTATAAAGTTTTGGCACTATTTTATGTCCCCGGAACCATATGACCAATTCATACCATTCAGTCTTCATTCGGGAACCAACATTAGATAGGGTCTACGTATTTAATTTTGAGTACAAACGAATGCGGTTTGACAAACACAGAACTGTAACTGTAAAATATAAATTATTAAGTATTTTAGGTACTATAATATGCGAATTTATATTTAGCCTATATTGAATACAAAGTTTCTGCTCTTAATATAACATTAATAAGCAGCTTCTATATTTTTAATAATGGTAGTGGTGTTGAAGGTTTTACTTTCTTGCGGTGTTCTAGGTTATGTATTAAAATAATTTGACGTTTGCTTGTCGTTGCTAATTGTTTGTTATAAACTTCTTTAAATGCAAGGGATTTACTAACTTACTCAGGTAATCATTCACAGAATATTAATATCAATTTTCACGTGACCTAGTGTATTTAAATAATTTATACTAGTGAAAATAAAAGTGAACTTATGTTTCAGGACGAGCAGTAATTACTGTGTTACAGTGGTTCCATTTGGGTTTTCAGAGCAATATATATTTTGTTTTAAGAGTTTTTAAAGTTTACCAGCAACAGTTTAACATGCTTAAGTAATTATTAGAAAATAACATCTACAACACAAATTCTCCTATTTTAATTCAAAACAAAATGTTCCTTATAAACTAAAAGCTTATAGAGATATTAAAAGTAAAGCTTTCAGATGTTTATAAACCAATATTTATGATTTTATTGCCATTCATATTTTTCCCTACAAATGTTATTTAATTTGTGTTATTTATTAAGCGGCATGGCTGGCAGAAAATTTCTATCAAGAAGTTACTTTTTACAACTTTATATCAACTATTGGAAAGTTTTAAGTAATTAAATATATGTTCTTTACCTAACAAGTAAACATGAATCATAGAAGTACACGTAGTATGATACTTCCCTCCTACTCCCCTCTCCAACACAAAAAAAGTTGTAGCCGTACACATTTATTCCGTAACGTGGACAACTGTTCCGTACTCTCGGAGATGACTGATTTTAGCATATAATATTTATTTTGTTTTAAATCCAAGGTAAGATGATTTCTGCCCAATTGACGATTCAATCCGTCTCACTGTGCGTTGTAAGAGGAAGCCACTGCTCTAGGTACTGTGGCTTTGGTTGCGCTTTGATGAGTGGGGAATTTAATATTGTACATAGACATTTCTGACATAAAAACTATTCAAACATACAGAAATGTAATTTGTTACCTCTTATCTTTGTTCTTGGTATGCGTTTCTCTTAGGTAACTGTATTTCGCCAACATTTAGTTAAAGAAATAATACGAACTTTTCTTAAATGTTGGGAATTATTTTCACCTCCGGTATAACATATTGCGTTAAAAAGATACTTTTTGATACTACGCTGAAGCAGTTGATGACCGTATACACAATCCACTTAATTAATACTCTAATATTTAATAATATTATAAATTTATATTGGAATGTGTCCGTAAAAATGTATTATATAAGAATACAATGCAAGTTTCAAACGAAAGTTTCTATGCCAGGAAAGTAATTCTCAGAGTTCTGATGGTACACATATTTAGGCATATTACAATTGAATTTTTCACGAAGCCATTTTTTTAAATTGAGACTGAAAACACAAAATATAACAAGAAGTCACTAACATAACTTATAATCTTACTCCCCAAATATATGCACATTAATATTAAAATTAAGTAATTTACGTACATCTAACATATTGTAATATATCAATTGGTTCTCCTTCTAATTTCTAGCATGATATATCTATAACAATAAGACTAGTTTAATCAAATTTGATTAGTTAAGTATTTAAATAATTGTATTGGTTTTCTGTAGTTCGTAACGTTGCCTACACGTATAAAAAATATTTGTCATAAAATCATCCAAACTGGGGTATATATTACTAAATATTACATAAACAACAACTTTAAATGTACGTTAAGTTACTTAGTACTATAAAAAAATAAGTATGTTATGAGTTTTGAGTGACTTTGCAAAATGTTTCATATATTTCATGTGATAAAAAAATGTTAAAGGACAAAAATTTGTTAAACTAGATACAATAAAAAAATAACTTAAAACTGAAGGCGCTGTAATAGGTACAACGTGCGTACCCGAGTTAAATTAAATTGTGACGAATGCTCTTTTTTGACAATTCTTGTGATATATATATTTTAATTCATACACTGTGTAACTATTAACACAGCATAAACATAATACTTAATAGTAGTGTCACTTTACTAAGAACTATGTGTTCTGAGCTTAGTAAAATTCTGTACATTGATCTAAAATATATAATGTTTCCATAATGAATTAAAATGGGGACATTTACAATTACGAAAAGAACATGAAATGAAAGTAAAATAAATTTATCTTGCTAGGAACTATATGTGTACGGACGGAGTCAAGAATGAAGTAATTCTAAAAAAAAAAAAAAAAAAAAAAAAAAAAAAAAAAAAAAAAAAAAAAAAAAAAAAAAAAAAAAAAAAAAAAAAAAAAAAAAAAAAAAAAAAAAAAAAAAAAAAAAATGGTTCCTAAGATATCTCGTGTTATCAAATAATTTTGAAACAGCCTATACTTAAAAATACGAAAACAGTATGAGCAAAAAACAGATACGTAAAACTGGAAAATAAATCCTTTTTATTGTTACATTATGATACAACAATAAAAATTACCGCTTGTATGAAAATATTTCCTCACCTAGGTTTTTTTATGCTGAAAACATAAAATGTGGCCACGATTTCGAAAATATGAACATAAGGTTAACGAAATACACAAAAGTTAAGTCAACTTACCAAGCCGTTTATGTATACCAAAATTAATAAAACAGGGAAACACATTTCCTCAGATAGACTAAGCAGCATTATGCGAAAAATAACAAAATGTCCGCCATTATGAAAATATGAAAAACCGGATGGAATACATGAGCTAAAGTCAGCTTGGTTTGTAATTTATGTGCACAAAGTTTGAAGGAATTCGGAAAAATAGAATGTTATACATGTTATATTATGATAAACGTGGCAATAGTTTTGAAAATATATTCATAGTACGAATGTGATACATAAAAGTTAAGACTGCTAAGTATGAAGTATTTGGTGTTCAAGTGTGATGATATTCGGAGGAATGTTTCCTTAGGTATAATATTATGTTAATAAAATAAAATTAGCCACAATTTTGAAACTATATGCATGGCATGAACTTAATACATAAAAGTCAAGTAACCTTTCCAGGTTCTTCGTATATTCCGAGTTTAACGTAGTTATAAATAACAGTTCCTAAGATGTCTAGTGTGATCAAAAAATCTTAAAACTTACGCTATTTTTAACGAACGCAGCATAAATGAAACACGCAAAAGTCATGTAAGTTTACTAAGTACTATGTGAATATCATGTGTAATTAAATTCGGTTCCTGCGTTCAAAAGGTTGTTTCGGGTGACACACTCACACATATACATTGCCACTTGCAGGCCTATATTTTCCTTCAGAAAGTGGGTTAAAGGCATGAATGTAACAAATCTTTTATGTGCCAATACGGTATACTTGGTTAACAGCAAGTATTAATTTTTGTAGTCTACTCACCGAAGTATGAAAAACATGCTTATGAGGTGACGTTCCTATCTGAGTGCATGTATGTGTGTCCGAATGTGTGAATTTTTAATTTGAGGTAATATAAATAGTACTTAGTAACGCCACGTGACCATTATTCAGGAAAAATAAGGTGAGGTAAGTGGACTTTTACGTCTTATCGACAGCAAGGTCATTATAGACAGCGACACACAACTTAGTACAATGATTGGAGCTGGGAGATGATCCTGTTATGACCGTTGTTTAAGGAACCATCGCAGAATTCGCCTGAAGCGACTTCGGGAAACCATGAAAAACCGAAATAAGGATGGCCGGAGCCGGGGATCGAATCCGGGTCCTTCCGAATGTAAATCCAACGTGTTACCGTTGCACCACCTCGCTCGGTTTATTCACTACAGCATATATTTTCAAAAATTAGAGCAATTAAAAAAAATTCTGTGCTATGTCATATCTCGGTACCAAATTACTATTTGAAACAAATTAAATATTTGACTGTAAGTTTTATATGTGTGTGAGTGAGACAGATTTTGGTCAGTGCTAAACATCGAAGTCTTAAGCGCTGGATGTGTGTGAAAGGGAGTACAGTGTTGCAAGTCATTTTAGAAGATGACATGACATGAACACACAGAGTTTTTATATTTGTAGGACTATGAAACAGTTTGAAACATTAGGATTAATTTGCACACAGATTACGGAAAAAAATACGCATTAGTTATACTGGTAAATTCTTGTAGTTCGTCAGAGCGTGTGACTGGATAAAAGTGTGTAAAATTTACATTCATGCGAATATATGAAGTTGAAATCATGGGCCAGTAAACAAGCAAGATAACAAGACTACTTTTTATTGGTTCTGTTTTTCTCGGAGGTTAATGAAGACGGTTGTTTAGTATAAATTTCGTTGTGAAATGATTTAATTGACTTCCTTTAAATTAAATGTGACATGCGCTATGTTGTGGAGTGAAGCAAGGAACGGCGTCTCTATGACATCAGCATTAAGCAAAACTTGGAAATATCTAAACACTAACATCATAACGTGATAATCCGTAAGCGGGTTGTAGTAATGAGTTCTACCCTTTCGACTCACTGGCAACCACCATGCTAACAAAAACTTTTGTTAGTTTTGGCTCTCGGACATTTTTTGAAAGAAACATTTATAAGGAATTGCTATATAGCAGGATAAATAATTTGGAATGCGCATTCATGAAAAATAAATATTCCGCGTAGTTTGTTTGTTATTTGTTTCCAAATATGAACCTTTTTCATAAATCATGATACCTTTTTCGAACATGACTGACACCTGAATAAATTATTACACACACGTTACTGGCTAAGGAAGGGCAGCTGTAATTAGTTTTACGTTGATTTTAATAACTTGTTATCATGATACTTAATGTCACTGAAACGCTGTATGAATATTTACATGACAACCAAATCCACGATGTACAGTAAACTGTTCGGTGACTTCTATAAGGGGATTTCCACATCGTGGCCTGGTAATGCGAGGAATAAATTCGAAACTTCTCCACTTCGTCGAATGTAGCTTGTTACGAACTTCCTTAGTCGAGTACGTTTCCTGCCCGCGGGTACCGACAAAACCACATTCACTTTCTCATCTCGCGTATCTCTCCTTTTATTCCTTCTCTTCCTTTTGTGGGAAGTCACAAACCCTCTCACATATCGATCTACACTTAGGTTATTCACAGTTACGTATATCCTACACATACATCTCCTCAGAAGTAGTTTGGGTTTCTGAGATACCCACCTCTTTCCATGACCGTGTCTTAACCATGCACACTAGACTTTGCTCGTTTACGTCTAGGTCTCATTTCTATGACATAATAAATCTTAGGAACTGTTATATCCGGAAATATTGAACATATATTCTCTGATTATTTCCTTTTCTCTCTCATAATAACGTCTTTACAACTTATCAATTGTTTCTACAAATATTGCCTGTTGCGACATTTTCCCATTTAGGGGACACAATACTACGCACCTTCTCACACTTCCCTAGTTTACGCCCGTAACCCAAATTTGTTGAATCTACTTCACTAATTTTTCTGGTGTTTCTCATTTTAAAATCGATGTATTGAAACATTGTATTAATTACATAAATAAAAGCAGTATACAAAATATTCTTGAAAAAGGTTGCATAACTAAACCCTGTGACAAACTTAAATGAACGTCACAAAAACAATAAAAATAAACCGTTTGTATTTAATCACGCGCTACTTAAGTTTAAATGTATTTAATCAAGTGTTTTGTGTATTTGTCCAAAAAGACGCGCTACAATAAAAGTACGAATGCATAACGTGTAGTTGAATTCTTTGGACACAAACACCTTTCCTTTATTTGCTTCAACAACTATTACATTTTTACAATCTTACATTCCTAGAAAATCTACTTTCAGTAATAGATTGCTCAGATTCATTATCGGGCCTTACTAAACACAGTAATTGATATGGATTTACAATTTAGACTTAACTATAAATAGAAAACTCATTTTTTATTAATCGAGACAAGATTTTTATGTCACTTGCAACTGTTCTTTGATTTTCAATTAGCAAGTCTAATTAGCAACACCGTTTTATAAATTTCTGTAGAGTATCTTTATTGCGTTGATCGATGTTTTTGTACTTGTTTACGAATAATTTCGTTATTACCGTTTATAAGTTCAGATTATGAATGAGAAGCAAAGTATAAAGTATCTCCGCAGTACAAGAAGATTGCAACGACTAGGCTGCTTTTTTCTGTGGTTTAAAGAACTCTCGGTTTTCATTAGCAGCCTGATAATTTCCTCTCTTAGGACAATAACGGGCCTCCCTACCTCCGCTTGAATTATATTTCCATGAGATGCGATTATTTAGTTTTGGCATAACTACTTGGCGTACAATATTTATTGTTTATCTGTGTCAAGAGCACATACCACAATATTGACGATATATGTTTTATGATTTAACCCGGTTACTTAAAACAAAATTTTTGGTAGTTTGATAATTGCTGAAAATTGCATTTTTCTGTCTGCCATATGCGAGAAAATGCTAACGTTTTTCGAAAAGAAAAGCCGTTAGAAACATATCTGCAGGATTTTTAACGACAATTTAAATGATATTGTAACATTTAGAAACCCTATTGGAAAAATAATAAAAATTAACTACGTGCCTATTTGACAAACTGGCGTGTAGATGTGATACTGCCATACTTTCTCAAGCGAGTAACGTCTTTAGCGCTTTATCGACTTTGTACCACTCATACAACCTAACCTATCTATACATATTGCCTAAATACCTTTCCATGCAGGGATATAGGTGTATACTTATGGTACTTTCAAATATCACATTTTTACTCCGTGCTGTTGGTTTAAAATGTTAAAAATAATAAGTGACCTGCCATTCAAACGGTACTGCTGTATATATTGGTAACAGAATGGTTCCATACTTTTTAGAATATTTCCCTTTTGATTCAAAATTATAAACACGAAAATAGGTTTTTGTCAAATTTTTTTATAAAAAAACAATATAACGTAGATATTTAACGCAAAAACTGAGGATAGTAAATTTTTAGTTTATAAAATTGAGTTTCATATGTTATTACAAATTTTCTTTTGTATTTAAGAGGGTCCACTTACAGCTTTAAATGCCTAAATATAACACAAAAAAAATTATTGGAATGTTCCCTGACGATATTTATGCGAATAATTGAACATGTAAATCAGTATACCTGAAGACGAAATAAGAACTGGATTTGGATGAATGCAATATATATCGCATTATATCAATAAGTCAACTAACATGTTCATAATAGTTTCATTTGTGAGTTCAAGAAAATGTTTGTTTTAAACTGCTGTGATCGATTCTTGAATTTTTTGTAAGTGTTTGACGAAACGATCCTACAGACTGTTAAAACCCGTGTCACGAAACCAATATGCAGGGGGTTTATAAATTCAATCCCCAAAATGTTAGGGAAGATGGAGACAAATACAAACATATTTCGCCAAACAACCACGTGTCGGAAACAAATAGTTTAGGAGTAATAAGTATTCAGGGGTAGCTGGTGTGATTGAGAAGACACCAATGGCAATTGTTTACAGTACTCTACTTTTTATAAATATTACAATAAATGTTAAAATGAGTACCATTAAACTGAGAGCAGGGCCGGTATCGACGTAGAAAGGAGGCGTGTGTTCACTGGAAGATGGACCTCACACGGTTCCACTTCTCACTGTGGGACTACATTACATCGTCGCGTCTTTTGCCCCTGTTGACTTGGGGCGCAGGTAGGTGCAGGAATGTGCGTAGCGGTCACAAACACACACAGCACAACCTACGCATATCCCAGCGAACACGGGACACGCTGCTACATCGATACCGGCTCTGTGAGAAGGTTAATGTTGCCTATTTTGAACGTTTATTATGACATTGCTCAATAAATAAAGTATCGTAGACAATTACCGTTGTCGTCTTTTGAATCACCCGTTACTGCTGAATACCTATTACTCACAAACTATTTATTTCCCACACATGGTTATCTGGCCAAATATATTTGTATCCTTCAACAATTTGGGCATTGAGTTGTTAAACTTGTATATGGTTAGCAGGATTAAGTTTAAATCAAACTACCGTTACGTTTTTATCATAACGCTCATTCAACAAATTTCAGTTAAAACCAGTCCCGCGTGTTTTAGGCAGTGACGTATACGGACTCGAAAGTTCACACGCGGAATACACATTATGTATAGTAAACACGTTAGCGTTACGAACAAGCCAGATGTTAAAGAGTGTTGAGTGTCGTGTGAGGCGAGCTGTTGCAAGGCATCATGGTGTTTGCTCAGTACTGTATAGTCTGTAAACACGCAGCAGAAACCAGTGAGCATGTGGTGTCATGTCAATCCAATCTCAGTCCAAACAGAGATGGTTAAAATAGAAATAATCCGCAAGTTTACGCCACACTGAGAAAAACTGATACAACTGTAACTTTTGAGAAACCATCGTTCAGCATATTCATCATTCATTATATTCTTGTCCTCGTAATTCTACCCGTTGTATTCACATAATGTAATTTATTAATCATTATCATGTAAGATGTAATTATTGTAAACATGTTCAAATTGTAAAACAGCCAAGAGCTGAATTTGGACGTTTATAATGAATAAATAAATAAATAAATAAATATTAGGGTGACTCACGAGCTATAGCAACAGTAAGTCGTGATATACAGTGTGGAACTTCGCTACAGAGGCTCGCATATAAAGTAGAAAGTAAACAGTGTAACAAATTACAATATTTCGCAAAAATAAATATGTGAGAACATCTTATAGGAAAACATTTTCTTGCTCCAACCAAGTTTAAATATTAAAGTCGACAATAACAACAGAGACATGCACACGAAATTGATAAGTATCGCAGCTCATCAAAACGTATAGACTTATGCCTAAATGGGCAAGTATTCGTGCACGGAAAGTAACATTAACTAAGTTTCCTCCAATAGACATTGATAACTTACAAGCGTAAAATGAAACGTTCCATCCTTAAACATGATAATTCAGAGTAAATAAAAATCTAACATTTACCAAACAGCTGTGGCTTGTGGTGACTACATAAATAAATTTATTTGGTCTATTCAAATGTGTATAAGGTTTATATTACAAACAAGTATGTATTCTATCTATCAAACGATTTGTTGATCAAGCAATACTTTAAGTGCGTCAAATATGAGCTTCATTTGTAAACAAAAGTCAATATTTATCTGGTATTAGACAAGTTTATCTGCAGTTCTAACTTTGATTTTTGTTGTCCTAGGGCACGTTCGGCACTTCAGTGATGGAAGCCTTAACACTTGGTTAAGGTAGGAAAATTTGTGTTAGGCACACCACGCAACCTCACACTAGTTTTCCGTAGTCTATGAAATGGAAGCACAAGTTTATGTGGCGTACTCTATAGCAGTTGCCGGAACTTCATGGCTGAAGCGAACCAGCTTCATGTGACTTGTAACATGCGACATTTACAATTGTCACACAAGAAATGTATGATCAGTTCGAAAGTTTTACATACACAATTACATTTCTAACTACTATGTGAATTGCAAATGTGGTTATGTGAGTTGTGAGTTTTACAAGCAAAATTAAAGTCTTATATTAAACTCTTAATTATTCTCTAAATGATTTAGTTAGAAATAATTTGATTAAGAATTTAGTTAAATAACGTTGCAGATCGTTAGGAATGTCCATGTAATATAGGAGGGCTAAGAAAGTAGGTATGGTAGAATTTGTTTCCCAGACATACATTGTAGCATTCCTCTAACTTTTTATAAAACTGTCAAATGGATACTAAAGTTACCAGACTTGTATTGTAATAAGTATAAAATTTAGCATATTTACAGGGCGGAAGTATAGTAACGGTCCCATACTGCGTTTAAGTTAATTACTTCCTAAACACTTTCGGAAGTTTTTTTACAGTGTTCTCTGTACTTCAGCGAGTTGTTGGCAAAGCTTGGCGAAATGTGCACTTGTGTCACGTCCGTGGAGTGTATTGTCGGCCAAGCGAGAAGATTAAATGAGATTAGTTGCGTGTCAGTTTTGAATGTGGTCTGTCAATTTCATTAACGTCCACGATACGTCCTGATACATGGTTGGTTGCAGTGTGATACGAAGCCGTGCAGAACTCGTGTGAATTTAATAAATAATATCGCTCGCAACTAAGCTCTCGCCCACACCAACTTTATGAGCCTGTACCGATCAGCAACTCATTCTTCCCTCCCCCGTGTCAATGGATTCTTTCATTTGAAAAGGCGGGTAAATTAACGATACACACAACGAAACAGTTTGCTCCAATCTACAGTAACATGATTAGCTACTGTTAATTTTACTTACAATTACAAAATTCTTCAGTTTACTATCTGGTTTGTACAATTTTATATTATGATCATGTGGGGTTTTGAAAGGTATTCATTGCTCATACCAGAATTATTCTCAGTGGTATTTAAATACAAAATTTAAAAAACCGCGGCTGGAATTTATTTTGTAGAATAAAAATGGTATTCCTAAGTGTACATTACAGGCTTTATAGAAAACAATAAATTATTGTATGAAAACAGCTGTAAATTTCCTACCTAAAATCGCTTATCATATTTATATTTAAATTGTAAGTATAGATGAGTTATGAAAAAGGCAAAAATTTTAAATTCAATATAATATAAATTGTTATTTTACATGCTAATTGTGGTTCTCTTGGTATTTTTGAAATCATTGCTGGCAAAGATCAGTTTCGTTTGGGCAGGCCTTGAGCAGTTTTCTTGTTTTTCCCGTTGTTTACATTGTCAATGAATGCCTTGTGCTCGACAAGAAGATGCAATTAACACTTAGTAGCGTTAACGCAATACATAAAAATTTAGTAAAAAATTTAAATAAATTATTTTGCACTGGCGTAGAGATGAATTCAAAGAACTTTCTGGGAGCACGGCGCTCTTGTTTATTGAGGAAACTGATCACTTGAAATAAGTCACAAAAAGAAAAAGAAGACTTGTGGACCTTGTTATAAACACGAACGTTAGGAATTTACTGACTTTAAACGATAGGATATTTAAAACAAACTTTTCTTATTACTGTTAATGACCTATGTTTTCAGCTCATTAAAATCTGTCCAGTGTTTTTTCCCACTCATTTCGTAAAATATAATTATTTCAGTTGATTGACAATATGACTGAACGGAAGCTGTTCACCTATTAAACGGTAAAATATATTGAACCATCAGTAGTGTGCTTACAATGAACTAGCGAAAATTTTTGTTAGCTCAAAGGATTAATCACCAAATACAGACCTCCACAAAAGTAAGGAGGCTTTGGATATTCTATAGCGACAGTTTTAATTTATAACGTAAAGTTTAGTAATGCTTACCTTGCCTAGATATGAAATGTACTGCAACATATCCCTTATGGATACGTTTAGAAAAATCGTTTGAAATCTTTCTCAGGCATCACTGCACTTCATTGTATTTTTCTGTAACCATATATCCTTCACAAACAAGGGATATTGTACACCGGTTTACTGGAAAATGCGTAACGTGTTTATTTTAAAAATTGTAACCTGAATTCGAAACCAAGATAACTCCAATATTAAAGAATTGGGAGTTTATTGTGTGTATTTATTGTCTGATATATTGTTACTAACCACAGTAAAATTATTGTATTATGATTTGCAACACATTTAAAAGAGATAAATGCACGCGAAAAATACATTATATTTTACTGCTATTTCTTAAATTTTGGAGTTAACATAGTTTGAAATTCAGGTCCCCCAACATGTTAATGAACACCGTAGAATAATAAATTCTAAGAAATGTATGAAACTTACCGGTGTTTCATGAAATCGTAACGGATTCACAAAGTCTTCCTCTATAAAAATTTTTTCTCAGCATGCCTTTATTGTCTATCAAAATGTCATGCTCCCTTTTTTGGAGTAGTTTTTCTGCTTTAGTTAATTATTTTAACACTTAATTAAAACATATTTTATGCATAAATTTAGCTAGATGCAAGGCGAATCAAGCATAGAAATATATGGTGTACGAAGACTTGGCTTATTATTTATTTTTATAGTGTATGTCCACGTCGGAAAGCATTATTGTACATCAGTAGCGAGCGAAGATGAGCGACAGTCCGTTATTCACGAAACATTTTCCGCAAAATTGACTTCTATAACTTACGTATTAATGAGCTGCTCTGAACTGGTTCTTGACCGCGTGTCGTTTGACTTAGACAATCAGAATAATATTACCGGGACCCCGGAAATCTGTGGTTTATAGGTAGACACCTTACCTTGTACAAGAGCAGTAATGGTAGAAGATAGACCGGGGTTTAATTGACCAGTCGTTGGAGAGAACACGATCGATAGTGTTTTGTTATATAGTCAGCCTTTATATGTTAACCACGAAAATCAGGTTGTCCTGAGAACATATGACTACATATTTTATGATACTCAGACACGCGTGATCTCAATGTTTGATCCCATACGTATCTCTTCCGTAACTCACTGCCGGTCTGGTGCGTGTATAATTTTGTAGTTTGTTCCTGGACTGGAGCGGCTATTCCGTCTCTTTTTATTTCTCACTAGGCTAACACAAAATGTGTAGGATTGCACCAACATGTCATGTTATAAACATTTAAATTTCAACAGTGAAATAAGTTTCCAGTTATTTCACTTGCTTGTATACTGTCTCACTCGCGTTGCAGTGTTTTCAGTTACTGATATATCACGACAAGAGTCGTTGGTCCGGTTACCTATCAAACCATTTCTAATTTTTTTTTTAATTTTTGCGAATGCCTTCATGCTGTAAGACAAAATGTACAACATAGAATTGCATATTTAAACACTAGACTCTTTTGGTACACGGGATACATATTGAATTTAAAATTTTAAATGTTTATGTTAACTATTTTACCAACGATTTTTTTATATTGAGAATTCGATAGTTTTACACACATTGCAAACCAAGCAGTTTGGACCAAACGAATCAGTTCAAAATTTCTGAAAAATAAGTCAATAATTAAATATCCATTGATTTTTTTTCTGCAAAAACACGTATTTCATATTTCCTATTGCTCTTACATGGCGGCGATTGTTGTGATATTATGTTTTAGAATAAATATAAATTACAGTGTCGTATGATAATCAGCTATAGATATTGTGAATGTGGTTGCACACCTATCTACATTATCAATGCACGATAATGAAATCAACAGTAACAGCGTAGCTGTGTCAAACGGCCAGGCCGGCACCCATTCCACAACCGGTAACAGATGCGACAGTTTCATAACTGGTTTATTATGAGGAAACAACCAGGTACAATGAAAACACCTGAATGCATTGCGACAACACAGAGTAAGCCGTCCGCCACAGTCGACCGGATATATATTTATATTTAGCCAAACAAGTTTGTAACAGATGAATGAAGAAAAAAATACAAATGTGCCATGCTGATTATGCCAATTCAACAATATATTTAAGACCAGATAAACACTGGTTTTGTTAGAACAACCCAATATTTGACGCGTTTTAAGTACTGCATGGGAAAAAAGTTTTAAAAAATCTGTTTGGTATGTGAAATAAATACTTGTTAGGAATATTAAAATTTATACGTGTTTCACTAGAACAAATATTCTTATGCACTTACCACAAGCCACTGCTTTTTGGTAACTGTAAACTAACTGACCGAGTTCCTCTGCTTACGTTGAATGCTTGTACTTTCCATTTCACTCTTGTGAGTAATGCGAGTCTAATTTCAGGTTCCACCACTTTTGTGCATATTAATATTGTAGAATTTTCGCATACGCCTTAACGTTTTTATGGTAAGCTTACTTGCTTATTTACGTTTCAGTCACGGCGGCACTCAGACACATCAACTTCGAGTCCTAATTTTGTTGGCCAGGAAACTATTTCACAATACTGTTTTCTCATATACAATTATTTTTTAATTGAAATCGACACCAGGTGTATTATACACTGTTTACTTTCACATTTACATGTGACCCTCTGTAGCGAAGTTCCACTGTGGACGTCGCGAGTCGCAGCTTGTTGCGTGTGTTCACATTGACGGGACGAAACTTGCTGAATGGCTTTATTGCGTGCACACAGACGGCATAGCCGTAACCGCTGGCTTGTTCGTGACACTCGTTCTTACTTCCATATGTTAACTTTAAGAACTCTGGTCGGGCGTCGTCGTCAAAAACACGTGGGTCTTGTCACTGACTGAAATTTGTTGCTGCATAACTGTTGTGAGTTACAATGGTATAGGTCATTCAGAATAAAGTGAGCACTAAAAACACAACCTTCGAAAAATATCACTAGCCGCGACTGCGTATTATTTAACATTAACTATAGTTCTCGTACTGCTTGAATGGTTGGCAGCGAAATTATACTCAATATAGTTCCATGCATTTTCCTATTTAAATACAACAATATAGAAACAAACTCAACCGAAATTGACATAATTGTATTTTATATTATTAATAATGTTTTAAAATAAACGGTGAAGATTCATACAGACTACACAATGTATTTTACAGGCGCAAACATCAAGTGACGTGTCCAGAGAGGTTTGACATGCTCGTTGTTAGCCGTTACGCGCGGAAATATACGAGTTGGTTGGAAATAGAACTTAAGCAGGGCTATTTCTGGTGATCACTTTATCCCGACCCACCTATATCACTGTTTCATTAAAATTTTACTCTGCTAACTTTGTAGTTTGGCTGGGTTACACGGGCTTTCAAAATCTACAAGACAGTTTCATTTGTGGGTTCTAAAAATTATGATTTTATATTTTTATGATAGCATTTCTTGTATTTTTCCTGTTTAATTAACAAAATATCTGTGTAAGATTGATAGCCTCGTTCACTACTACTTTCACGTCTTAATTACAACTATTTTGCTTTTTATACAGTTAAGTTTAATGACTGTATTAATATTTTTGATTACTCCAAGTTGCTGACGAATTTCAATTGAGACGTGTAAAATAAAATTAACTCGATATTAAATTTTTGTTTCATATTTTGAGAGGGTCTTTCTAAGAAGGATATATATATGGTGAACAATTTTCAGCCGGTTTGTAAATAAGTGGTCGGTATTTATATTTTTAAAAATGAAACAAGGGTATATTCTTACGAAGACAAATGCTAACATAAGGAACGCATATTAGCTGATATATGTGCACACAAACATTCAATTTCTACCCGTTTACATTTTCGAGCCGAGTAAACACGAACTGTAATAAGGCAAACACAATTTCATGCCTTATTGTTTTGGTTTTATGTAACAAAAATGTTTCGTTTATATAGTCAAATTATTTCTCTTTGTAGCGCATGTTTATTCGGATGCTTGGGCCTTCGGTCGGAGGGAATACGTCTAAGTTAGAAAATAGTATACATTTGTTACTTTTTACCTTTTACTTTAAAGCCAAGCGAATATTTATTCACTCGTTTTTAATAAATGTATACAATCAAAGTGATTAAATATTTGTTTCAGATTTAAGAATAAAAACTGCCGCAAATATTTGGATACATGTGAGCTGCGATATATGAGCGTCATAAAACTATTAGGGGAATCTATTAAACATTCATTTTACATCTTGACATTAGCAGTGCAACATGATGAAACTTAAATTGTTTTGTTTGTAACTTATATCATTCAGTTTTTATACATTACAACCTTATTTATCAACACTATCTTTTATCACAAAATTTCTTTGTAAAAACTGGGCCAAGTACATTGATGAAAACCGTTTAAATGTGTGCTCAACGAACCTGTCTCTATCATATAAGTGATCTCAACTTCATATATGTTGGAACCAATCTGGGGCTTGGCTTGTGCGAGGTGTGCTGACAGCCGAGATAGCTCAGAGTACACTAGTTCGCTCCATCACTGTCAGTTCCTAGATATCATATAGTCACACATCGGAGATTTTATTACAGAAATTTGCCCATATCTGAGTGCCACCTGCCACCATAGGATGTACGGTCTAGTATCTTTTTTCTCGTTACACTTCTGATTAGGTGTATAAATCGCTTGTCATACTCTTGTTTCGAGTAAATTAGATTAAAATTGACAGCCATTTACGGGCGATAACTGCTAATAATTTATAATGTCACACAATGCAAGACAAAATACAATTGATGAAACTGATGTACAGGATATTCCGGAAGTAGACGTCAATAGAGGCGGGTTATAGAGGGGCCCAAAACCTAATTAATAAACCAAACTTGAATTATCCGATTCTCAACCGTCTAAAACTTATGAATTTTTAAAGAAAATTTGGTTGTACTCTGCCCTGAGCTAAGCATTTACTGATGGTGGAAAAAGTAATGGTCCATGTGGAACGAAATTTGTACATTCCGAAGGTGATTAGTGTCGTCACGTTTAAAAACACTTTTCACGTCACTGAGAGTACAGCTTCGTGGGTAAAATTAAAATAAATATAAATATAAAATACTAGTTTTTACTAATTAATTGGCAATACCATGGGGCAATTTTCCCAACGGCGGGTGATCATTTATGAGTTCTATTGATATTTTTTTTTATCTCGTGCAAACTAGAAGCATCTTTCAGAAACAAACACAGCTTTTGTGAAAGTGATTTTTTTTTTACCCCACGAAGCTGTAATCTCAGTGATTTGAAAGGCGTTTTTAAATGTGACGACACTAATCACCTTTGGTGTGTACGAATTTCGTTCCACATGGACCATTACTTTTTCCACTATCAGTAAATGTTTATTTCAAGATAGAGTATAGCCAAATTTTATTTAAAAATTCATAACTTTTAGACGGTTAAGAATCGGATTGTACAAGTTTGTTTTATTTAGTATGTCTATGGCCCCTCTATCGCCCGCCTCTCTATTGACATCTACTCCCGGAACATCCTGTATATGTAACATTTTAGAACATAAAATGGCATGCACTGTAACACATAACAAGACATTGAAATATATTACCTGTAAGTAGTTGTCAAATTTAACTAAAGCTGAATAAATACGAGGTAGTTCTATTGCCAGCCTTCTACAATTACGACAGCAATAATACGAAATTAAGAGTAATTATCATGTGTGTGGAAAATGAAGAAATGCGAGCAAGAAGCAGTAAAATTTCGCCAGGTTTCCCTTATTTCATTTTAAATGACGTCACACACTCACTGTTTGTGAAAGTCCCATAAATGTATTCTCTTGGTGAAATATATATATATATATATATATATATATATATATATATATATATATATATATATATATATATATATATATAGTTCACATTCAAGTTGGCAATATGAAGCCAAAATATTTTTGTTAACGTAGTAAGCCATTATGTGTCTCCTTACATTTTCAATAACTTAAAACCTTTCAATTACATAATATTGTTATGTTTGTGGTTTAAGGAATATTATTGTGTTGCTATTATAATGATAAATATATACATTTTTTATTTTGTTTTAGGTAATCTTTACACCAATCACTGCTGTCCTGTTTACATTGGATTTTTTCCTGCTTACGTTAAATGTAAGTAATTTCACTCTAAGGTTCAGAATTGTTTATGTGCATTTTTCCTAGTGAACTATGTAAGTTAATATTTTCCGTGTAATAATTCTTAACACGGTTTAAATGATATGCTATGCACCAATATTCTGCACCATGTTCTCTGAAACATTTATTCATGAAATACTATGAAATGAACAGTGCGAGAGTGTTTTGGTTTTGTTTATCTTTTGGCGAGTACACTTTTAAATTTCTGCGTAGACACACAAAACATTTCTACGGGAAATATGTAAAAATAAATCTAAGAAGAGAATACAAAATAGTATAATCAAGAACGTGTTTTCATTTACAGTTATGTCTTTAAAGGTTAATTGATCACGATTTTTTTTATAAATAATATGATTATGTGTTCCTTTACGAACATAACAAAACCCTACTGTATGGATTACCAAATATGTCGGGTTTTCTGAAACATATATTTAGATTACTAAATTTGGCTAAATAATTTAAAGCACTGCATCACATACCGCAATTTTCTGAGAGCAGGACGCATGTAAAACATATTCTTTGGCGGAAGTGTACTTACATGTCAGATAGTTTACGTTAGTCACCGACACATGTGTGTAACTTTATTTTAGTAAACAACCTGAAATAGTGATACAACCTTGCAGCAAACTATTTGTATGCAATAAGAGAATTGCCACCCCTTCAATTTTCACTAAGATGTGCGTGGTAAGCTTGGTATATTTACAAGTACAAGTTCTCGATAACATTTGACATTGTGAATATAATCGTTATTTGACTCTATACAGTTCACAGCATATATTATACAATTTAGATATTCATAACCTCATATTTCCCTACATTTTCACTTTAGATATAAAGTGTACTATATACGTTTATTTACTTATTCCTGACGAGTTACTTCAAATAGTTTTGGGTGCTTATTTTCCTTAAAATATTTATGTATTTGTAACGAATGAATAAAATTGTATTCTTGGTGTCTGACAACAAAAATACTGGAGAGGATTTCGGTAGCAATAAAGTTAAATATAAAACAATTTATTTGAAATCAATGCATTGATATCTCATAAGTATACATGTTGTGTTGAGAAAAGTTACAAATTTCGAAAACACAGCCGATTTTATACAGGAAGATTTGTTTAAATAAATCGCTCCAATTTTTATGGAACAATAATTAAAAGAAAAGGAAAAGTTTTAATATAATATTGCCCAACTCGTAATAGAAGAAATTGTAAATTTTTATTACTCTAACTGGTTTATTATCGATGTTTTACTGTTCAGAGTTTATTAAATAATCCACCTGTATAAATAATGAAAATTGTGCTAAAATTGTTAACTTTAAAATAGAGACAACATAGAAAATATCAATACCAATTTAATTATATGGATATTTTTAATTTATCGTAAGAAATATGTTGTGCCGCAGAACTCCAATCGATAACTTTTGTTAAAACTGAAAGTCACTCGCAAGGATTTACTCTAACTTAACTACTAAGACGTTTCATTTAATAAGAACACATGCTCTGTCATATCTTATATTTATTGTCAGGTTATAGTTTGTTTCATTTTCATCCCTTATAATCATGTAGAAATTAATTTAATATCATTTTTAACATCAGAGTCCTCGCGCACAGGCTTTTCATTTTAATATATTTTTGCTTTTAATATTAATTCTGTTCGTTTAATGGTGGTGACTAGGGTATTGTAAATTTTATAATATTTTAGATAAATGATCGGTGGGTTATGGTAGACTACACAGCTGATCGATCGTGTGACTTTGTGTATGCGAGTAAAGCTACAAAGGACTTCTTTTTTATATTTTCAGAACGGCAAACTAACATTTTTCGTTTTGGAGGTCAACAAGATATGTAATGAATTTTTTAGTTATAAAGGAAAATTAAAAAAGAACGTTCTGAACCGTGAATGGGGATAGTGGACATGTGTTGGAAAATTCCACGACAAGGCTTTGTTTGACTTCAAACTTACGCTCGCCCAGGCTATTCAGAGGATGAGGCGTTGTACAGCGACCATAGTAGGGAGAGTTCCCGATATATTTAATTGAATTAGCAATTATTTGGTAACGTACGCTTTACAATTCAGTAGAGTGCATTTGGACGTAGAGTCGTCATCTACATAGAAGTTGATTGAATTCTACGTTTACTAAGCAAAACTTTTTAATTCAACTCAACTCAGTATGATCATTCAAGATTTGCTTCTCTGAAATGCCCACGAGACAGTCCTAAATGGAGATTATGTTATTCACTAGTTGACACGGCTTGTAACACACCAGAACATTAATCAATATTTTTCTGCGATTCATGAATAAAGATAAACTTTAGTCCAAATTAGGTTTCACGTTTAATACACTTCTATAGGACTGTGTGGAGGTTGAAGTTCCTTTTTAAGTTATCAAGAGTTTTTTTGTCTAACAAGCCCCAATATCCCGCCACTTCAGTGTGTAACTCGTCTCAGTCTAATGGGTACTCCGATATGTATTAGTTACTAATACGATGGAAAGGAAGAGGAGTGAGCCTGCCAACGACAGAGCCTAGTACATACACCTAAATTGCATCTTCTCTGAGGAAGAACTGGCGTGCATCGCAATATAGTATGGTTGAATACTGGTCACAGCCGCAGTTGAGGTCATAACTACACTCAAAAGAGAATAAAAGTCAGATTAAGGGCACAGAAAACAGTCACCACTAGAGTAGTGTGATGGGAAAAGCTGTGCGCCAGACGTGGCAGGGATAAAAATATCCTCGTTATTAAATGAAAGAATTGGAATAGTAAGGTATGACTCGACGTTCTATTGCTACTATACTAAGAATTATAAATGGCAGGTGAAATGGAATGCCATTGGACAGCAGCCCCGACCAAAAAGAGTAGGCGGTTGGGCTCTAAAGGATCTGAGCGTCCCTGGTGGTTATGATACAAACATAGGAAGTATGTTTGATCGCGGGTGTTGCTGTGAATCTTCTCCTTGCCTAATACCGAAGCTCCGGCTCAGACAATATCCCCGGCAACGGAAAGAAAGGGCAAGCTAGTCTGCATGTAACGTTAGCGTCCCAGTGCCCCTAGCTCCAGCTAGTAGGACCTCGTCCGAGGACAAGTTCAGATATACTTAGCGACCCAGCAATTCCCAGTCTCAGTCTTCATTCACAGCTCTGGAATCTGCTCCCGTCGCATCTCATATGTGGAGTGAAAGGTCCCAAACCCTTCTCTAAATTTCCCAAGAAACGGTTTAAGGGGCACCATCCAGGGGTTACTTCAGTGTCCCATCTAAAGACCTATTTTTGAGCCGTTACTATGACCTCGACGCTTTTAAATCAATTACATCAACAAACCTATTTGTGCTTTTATAGTAAAATTGTGGACTGAACTGAACTTGGACTGGATTCAACATGGAGCGAACCTAAAGCGAAAGTGGACTGAAATGCGTTTATAGGAAAATTTTCGATCCAGATTTACATGTAAACATGGACTGAATCTATGTTTAGAGACATCTCTTTGCGAAAAATTGAACTACGGAACAAATGACTGCCAACTTTTGTTGGAATCTATTCGTCGGATATTATTTATATCGGTTTATTTGTCACTTCCCACTAATTTAAAACATAAAAAAGTATTATTTAGCTACCCTGGACGATTCTAACCTCTTACATAACAAAAGAAACGATTCGATATTTCGACCGCCTCGTCTACGTTCAGTTCAGTCCGATGGGTGTTTAAGTAAACGTTTCAATCCAGATTCTACACTTCGGTCCACCTCGCCGACTGGACTGGCAAACTCTCTCCACTCCTACTTCATTCCAGTAGGAATATGTTTAAAATAAAATTTTTATCAATATTATTCAGTCCACTCCTAGTTCAATTGGATTGAGTTGTTGCTCTAAACGTAGTATATGACTGCACGCAGGCGCCTACGGGTCATGAAGCCGCTTTTGTCGCAATACTGCTTCAAAGAGAAAGGTCATTAAAAGCAAGCAGCAACTGGCAACTACAGCGACAGCTCCAACAAGTTAGACCACGAGCTGATATTTGAATATTCCCGACATCTCCTCAGCGAGGAGCCCCACATACGCCACACGTGGGACGTGCTCAGTAGCAGATGTTCGCTGCTCCCCCCAACCCCGCACAACAACCACCCTTGCTTCAAGGGTTGGCAGCAAGACGCGCAGCACCGCGAGAGAACCATGCACACCTTACGTCCACGCCCAAGCCTGAGAGCCATCAGATATTACCAGACCAAGAATTCGGTAAATTATGAGTAAGTGAAAGAGATTTTGGCCAGCACTTTAGTAAACGGGTTCTTCTTTATGCTGTTTTTCCGATTTTAATTTTTTAACTCTCGAAGTGAACAGATATCGCGAAACCGCTGCATAGAATTGTCGAAAATTGTTTGTACTGTGTAGCCTACAATTTCTAGACATGACTTTATATAATATTGGCTAATTAGCGAATTAACTAAATTTCCTCAAAGTCAATGATTAGCCAAGATTATAAAAACTTGAGTTTTGAAAAAAATAGGCTACATAGTATAAACAATATACAACACTTATGTGTAACTGTTTTGAGATATCTGCTTAATTTCAGGATTTAAAAAAAAATTCTACAACGTAGGCCTATATAAGGACCCGTGGCCTTAGCATCGAGTTCCTTGGCGCTGGTGAGAGGTGACATGAGGTGGGGCATGGAGTGGCACCAGATTGGAGGAAGGGAAAGGGATACCCCCGAGAAAACCCACCGAACACAGAAACCGTTCGGCACTATTCCAACATGCGAAAATTCGAGAACCGACCCCGCCAGGAGTCGAACTCGGCCACCGCGGCCACTGATCAAATATGGATTTTAATATTGTTCATAATCACTTTCATATGTCAAGATTCATTTCCATTAAAAAAAATTTGTATTTTCAAGCAAGCCTATCTTGGTTTACAATTGTATATTCTGTGTAGAGTTGCTATCAATAAATACAAATAAATTCTATATATATATATATATAATATATATATATATATTATACATACGCACAATTCAATCAGCCACTGCATTTCTGTAACATTTTTGTTTTAGATACAGCAACCTCTTGAATTCCACAAGATCTTCCTGAAAAAAAAAACGACGATATCTGTTTGTCTAACTTCGGTTACATATACCTCCTTCCGTCGAGTTAAGACAAGACAGGAGAACTGCAGTACGAGAGTTCCCTTTTCTTTTGTTTCCAGAACACATTTAGAAATAAATGCATAATATGGCTATCGCCAAACATATCTGAAACATGGTCTTTAAACTGCCCTACCAAATAACAACGAAAGATAAAAAACAGAGGGAAGAAAATGGAAAACCCCCAAGTATGCGCTAAATAATAACAAGGCAGTAGTGTATGTATAGGGGTTCTAACGAAGTGAACCTTTTTCATGCCCAAAAATGTAAAATGATGATAATGATAATAATTATAATAATAATAATAATTGCTCAAAATTATCGAGAAATTTAGCAATTTTCTACAGTTTCTCATTCAACCGTCGTCGATAAAATTAGCCTTGGAGAGGTTGGTAAGAGTGTTAAGCTTATATTGACATTTAATGTAGCTTAATTAATTCACTCGGAAGTTAGGACAATTGTGAGTGGGTCGCGAAACTCAGATAAGATAGGTAGTAGTCGTGCTGCCATATAATTGAAAATCGACAGTGAATTTTTATTAGGCTTACATGCAAAAACCCTTCAGTGTTTACAACTGCTTAGTGTCAAGACACGCTCAGAAATGAATAAGGGGTAGTGAGTAAGAAAATGGCAACAATTAAATAATAAAAATGCGGGTAGACATATTGAATAAAATTATATTTCAACCGGTTAAGAAGATTTCTGGTTTACTACAACGTTGACAACTGCTTTAAAGGAAGGACAAATATATGAAAATGGTTATAGTAGGCCTATAAAAATCTGATGCTCAAAAACATGAGATTTTAAACTATGTAGGTTGTTATTTGCTTCAATTTTATACACGATTCTCAGTGCAACCATTAAACGTTTTATACATGTATATATCTATATTATCGGCCCACGCGCAATAAAATACAGTACTACTGCTTGAAGTCAGGGTCACGAGACTCGCCGACAGAAAGACTGCATGTCATTCGAGCGCATTGTGCATAGAGGCGGTTGTCCAAGTGGTGAGTCAGCAGGATTCGGCTTTAGCGATATCGCGTTTCGAGGAAAAACTGCAAAATCAAATGTTATATTACTAAAAATAATATTTAAGGCAAGAAAATATGGTTTTTCAAATAATATTACACAGGCTTATCCGTACAGCTTAACGTCCAACAAACGGCATTTTGAAAGATCTCTAGTATTCTGATTAAACTGCTACGTTTTTAAACGTGATGGCAATGTAATGGCAAGTCAAAAGAAGTCTCTTACGGTAATTTTTATGTGCTTCTTATCGATTGCCACGTACGTAAATGCTGATGGACTACCGGTACATTTAGCAACATAAGTTTTACAAATCTTAATTGTCAAAAATAAGGTATTATTTAGTGTTTCACAACACACAGTCTGTACACCTGTGCCCATTACACAAACCATATGAAAATTGCGTATTATACAAAATTATGGCGACGCCCTATCCGTACATTTAAAAATAAAGAAGTGCATAATGTCGTTAAAGTTTTTCTTTGCGGATCGATAATTGTGCTACACACGGACAACAAAAATTAATGGCTTTAGATTTCACACAACAATTAATACTCTTTGATACTAAATGGGACTTGTTGGTATCTACAGAATCAGAACTTTGTTGATCATAAACACATTCATTTTCCTTTCTCGAATACGGTGTCATGTACAGCAAAACACAAGATGACTTTCTTGTAAACTTGTACGGTAGATTACATTTTGTTGAATATAACACAACATTTGGACATTGCGTTTTAAAGGTTTCAGTGGGGTTTCTATTTATTTCTTTTCATGGGATTAATTTTTACATCAAAACCCAATTTTTCTTTGCATATTGTCATTTGAGATTGCTGCTAAGTCCTGTGTTCTGCACCTAAGATACAGAGCAATAGTGCGTTCATGTGTACACTGTAAATTTTTTTTGTACCTTTACAAAAAAATCCTTGGAAACCCATTTGGTAAGAAATTCCTTGTAAAACTACAATGGTTGTCCTTGCAATAAAATACAAAGAATATGTTTGTTAAATTACAAGGACTAGCCTTGTAGCTGTACTTTCAATAATGAAAAAAAAAAAAACATTTAAATGTTCATTGTACTTCATAAATAACACTGAACTTAATTGTCAAATAACTTTTTAATAAATGACGTATACATTAAATTATTTAGAAAAAAAATTATCTCGGAAGACGCTAAGTTTCGAACCACTCTTCCCACGCATCTTACCCCTAGAATGTATACTTCAGTAATAATTATTTCTTTTAAACACGCAATTAATATAAACATTCACTTTATTCCAGAAAAATTCTTTTCAGAGGTTGTGATATTTGCATATGTAATTTCCGGCGAACTTAAGATTTTTGTAGGCTATATACACAATTTTTCTAATTTTTTTTTGCAAACAAAATCCTTTGGACATTATAAACTAATAATTTTACAAGGAAAATTTCTCAACATATACAAAAGTTTGTACAACTACGAAGAAGTGCATTGTCATACTAGACAAATTAATTTTCAGTGCAGGAACTGTCGTTATAGGTATAAGGAATTCCTTTGTAGTATTACAAAGTTTACCTTTGTAACTTAATATACTAACGAATTTACAAAGAAAATCCATGTAAATTTTACAAAACTTTTTTTAGAGTGTAAGTATTTTGTTGTGTACCTTGAATTCTCGATGGTGCACATACAACATTACCTACATGTTTAAAACTCACGAGATAATAATTAATCATTTGTTTCTGGAACTCTATCACCGTAACTTCATTTGTGATTTGAAAGAAAACGACGAGTCCTAGACTGTTGCAACAAGAGGAACTTCTTTGTTAGACGGGTAACATTACTCAGTATACCATATTCAGATGTTCGAAAATCCTGACTGGGAAAAAATGTTGTATGCAATTAGAAGGTAGCCATCCCTGCTATTTTCACAAAGGTGGAAGCATTTGCTGTTGGTTTGAAGATCCTAATATCATTAAGCAATGCTGAAAACGTTGTATTTTTATGTCAATAAGTTTCCGATTCTGTTTTAAAATTCGATGTTCAGAGGTCCATTACTCCTTTAATATTGCATTTTGGTGAAAAGTGCAAAGCATGTTTTCATCATAGGAACATGCACGCGGAGTTTGTCCCCCTATGTAAGAAACAACCTGTATATTACACGTACACACACTGGTGGTAGGAAAAATATCTTTGAGTTCTCATTACTACAATTTCAAATAGTAAACCACACAAAACGGATAGTTGTAAAAGTACAGTAGTTGAAAATACTGAGGAAATTATCTTGTAAATATGAAAGCATAGTTTCAATAAACATAAGGATTTCGTAAAAAAATTAAGGTTAAATTTGAATGGTCCACATATAGGCATATCGCAACTTCGTTCTAGGAGCAGTAATATCCTAATGTAAGTTGAGTAATGTTAGCAGTGGGTACTTGAGCTACTTGTCCGTGTGCACTTTTCAACTGTTGAACCAAAAACCATTGCAATATCACGTGTTATATAATTGACAACTCGTCGTATCTACACTCTATAAGGCCGCAGTCACACTAGAGGTCAAACCTATTCAGTAAAATATATTCGGCAGCCATGTTTGTTCGTGTTCATAGCTTGAACATGTTTGCGAGGTTACACGACTGAGTAAACTCAATGAACTTTCTAACCTCAACAGACTTGCAACCTGAAATGTACCGTATTTAATTATTATCACATCTACACTCACCGTTAGTGACTTTTTAATAAAATTATCGTATTGCAGCTGTTGGTGTAAAGTGGTTATAAATATTTTACACCTAAATGATTGTTTAATTTAACGAGTGCAGAATGTCAGATCATAAAGCGACCATATTTTTTACACAGATAGCCACTCCAAGCCGCCAATAGAAGAGAAGCATAGAAGACATGTCGTTCGAAACTGCATATGAAACCAGTTTACCGTACCTTGAACGAGAATAGACTACGATCTGAAGTAGTTCGTAGCTCGTGTAACCGCTCTATAAAACTGAACATGTTTAAGTGAAGCAGTTCTGCATCCAGTCTTTGCTCTTTAAAACTGATAGCTTGTTATTATTAAAAAATAATTTTTTGAATGATAGTGTTCACGACTTGAATTGTTTTTGGCACTATCAAATCTTAAAATAAGTATTTTTTCCTAAGGACGTTTAGTTGGCACTCTGCAATGTTTTTTATTTCTTATAAATCAGACAATTTCTTAGTTTTATATAACTATATAACCAAATAACTATTGATTATTTTACTACAGTAAATCAATTGCTATCCGTTCAGTATTACTGCTATTTTTTAAGTATACCAGACATTAATAGTTGTTTTGAGATACCGTACTTAATCATGCCGACACATATTTGTATTTAGACTTTCTTTACCTAGAAAATATAACCGTCCAAAACATGTCAACTCTCCTCATAGTATAGTAATTTGAATTTAAAAAATCGTCTAGCGACGGTTTGGGCATAGTAATTTCACAGATCCTATGCGAAAAATTAATTATATCAATTATTGTTCACGATATTAATTCTCACTTGTTAAGAAGATATTTGTCTTTTGGCCAATTCCTAGCCAATCAAGAAACGCCCTAACACAGCCCACATCATATAAATGCAGGAAGACCTTAATTACCGCTGCTGCTGCTTCAGCTCAAGATGGAGGCTGCAATGTCTTCAGAAGCTTCGTGGAGAGAGGCGACAGTGACGTGGCGTCAACAAAGAACTCAAGATCTCATACACAATGACCTCGGAAGCCGGCGGACCTTGTCATTTGTGTTATAATTAAGTAAAGATATAATAATTTACACGAATTAACTTTACAGATTAGATGGGAATCTATGTCTAATGTAAAATATTGGAAAATAATGCAATGCAATAAATTTTCTGTGGCGTGTAGTTATAGCCTACATTTTAGATAATTTGGTATATTTTAACTTTTAATATACAAATTAGTTTACATATGATTATTTAAAAAAAGAACTTACACCACAATTTGATAATAAATAACCATACATAAGTTTTATTATATTCGGGATAAAGTAAACACATTAAAAACCCCGGTTACTTTTTCCTGTCATATAATTTCCACTTTCCTATTAATCTTCAATATAAAGCACATATATAACAATTAATCTGAGTTTGTACACTACTAAAATTTTACGTTAAGGTAAAAAGAAATAACATTTTAAAATTAATATTCTAGACAACATGAGGTAAAAAATTCCTTTTTTTAGGAACATTCTGTGCATAGATATTCTTAACAGAATGACTGCTTTAAACGTTAAGAGCTGAAATTTATGTACTATTGCACGTTACATGTATATATTTACACATGCATATACACACAACAATTAATGAAAAACTTGATTGCTCTGCACCGACAAATTCGTAAAAATTTGTAATTTTATGATCGTACCAAACACCGCCCATCTCTTACACAGTACATCAGCAGTAATGTCCACAAATAACATGTTTCGCGAACAACATATTTTTCTATTACATAGTTTTCGTACAAGCGCATGTCAAAGCAACGCTACCTTCCCAAGTAAAATTATTCTAGAGATACGAATGCAATACTGTAGTGTGTAAGTAATTGTATTTAGCTACAGAATGACACCTTCCTAACTTCATATAAAATTATTTGTTAAAAATTCAAGGTCTCTTTGATATGCAAAAATGTAGGTATATTTAAGAATTTTTTCTATTACAAAAAAATTTTTATCTGACATTACAACGGCATCATTCGGTAGCTTAATACATTTACTTTCACTAAAAATTATTTCATTCGTATCGTTTGAACAGATTTACATTAGGTAAGTAGCAAAAATGACCAAATCGCAAACTTTGACAAGCGTTTGCATAAAAACTATGGAGCTGAAAAATATTATATTTCTTGTAAATTACAGTTATCGTAATGTGTGAGAGTTTAAAAGCGTTTGGTACAGTTATACAATTACGAATTTTTAGGTGCAAAGCAGTTTACGTGATGACCCTGGCAATGTCTGATACTGTGCGCGTATAATTTCGTACATGGGAAGTAATCTTGACTTGAATTTATACATTTATGATCAGAAGCAAATTTATTTCCCGCCAATTTATTGTTCACTAGGAGAGAAATTTTCAATTAACTTATGCTGAACAAACGTTATAAGCGGATCTGCTAGCAGTGTCTACAGAGCACGGCGTCTATTGGATGCGATATCGATACTGCTGCCAGTGCAAACAACCGTTACTCTTCAACCGTTTGGCGTATATTCACAGTACATTATTCTTAGTAAGAAATGGTTCAACGTTGCAATCTGTTTAAGTCAATACATAACTCACGGCTGCAATTATTGCAGTCTTTGGGTTCCCTCTAGCCACAAAGCGTATAATACCTCACGTCGACAAACTATCACAAAATTAATAACTGTGCACGTAATGAAAACATCCGTAGCGACATGGGCAGAATATTTCACAGAATGTTTATTTACCGCTAGCCAAAATATACGCGGTAATAAGAATTAATTTATACAATAATAGTTTATTTTCTTGCATATTAAATGCACTGGCATGAAAAGCAAAGAAAATTTGCAAATAGTTGAATGCAATACGTTTCATTGTGGAAATTAATGAACAAACGCCCTATAAAACTTCAATTTAATGCAGGACTTAGATGAATTTCAAGTAATTTTACGTAGCCAAAAATTTTAATTTAAGCGTGAAGTTAGTTGAATCCTAAATAATGTATAAGTTAATGTATTAAGTACTAAATATGTCAACGAAAACATAAAATAAAACACATAGAACTTTGTTTAAATAACTCATAAATAATTAATTCCTCATTTCGACTCTTTCAAATACTTGGTACCACAATTATTTTTCTCGATGCTATTTCAACAATTTCAGAAAAAAGTAATCATAGGATTTTGTGTGGTCTGATAAATATGTTTCTGTTTCCTAAAGAAGAGTTCAAATTAATTAAGAATTAACAATTTACATCAATAAATGTACAACAAACTTAAATCGATAAAATAAATCACAGAGAAAACAAAGATACTAAAATCAGTTTTATATATACTTGTACATCGTCGATATGTTACAATATAAGCGAACAAGATTTTAGCAAAAATTAGGTTATATAGTAACAATGTTGCACTAATATATGAGCTGACATTTTTTTCATACGGATGACATGTTAGCTTTCTCATTAAAAAAGGTATAGTTACAATCAGTAATTTTATTTTATCTGCTATACGTATAAGTGATAACATTTTATGAATTATTTTTGTGGAAAGGTACTCTAAGAAAAAAATACAAGTACACTGTGAATAAAAATGCGATAGTTAAAAACATGTGGCAAACACTCTTTTTGGTAATCAACCTCAGAATATGAGATATCAACTGCTACATTTTCCAGCGTAATTTCGTTGAGAAAATATAACTGCATTTATTTTTAATTGTTATTAAATTTTACTTTGCAAGAAATAACTAAGTTGATCCAGTATTATCTATAGGATAGTTTATAAAAGCAAAATGTTGATAAATTTAGACAGGATTATGTAATCACAGTTGTAGTAAACGAAAACACGAATATTTAAAAGCAAAATATTTTCATTGGTTACGTACCTTCACGGTTGGGATATCTTGGTAAAGCTTGTATTTATACTTACCTAAATTAAAAAAAAGGATTTATGATAAGCAAATCATAGAAGTAATGCAATACATTTTAAAACTTTAGTTTCGCTGACATTATCGTTTAAAGTGCTACTCGGAATACTCACGGGAAAATCTTGAAGGTGCCAAGACAGAGCATATAAACAAACACAATAACGGAAGCAGTTTAAGTGTTGTTGTTCCACTCCACTTCAGATATTCACGAAACAAAAGCAGCGCTTAGTTGTTTGGTTCTTAAAGTAAATGAATGAAGTTTATTGAAATTCACGAGTACCTGTAGACTCAGTCCAGAGATATTTGTTTACTACAACAGTAATTTGAGACAAAGTGTTCTGATTGTATGGCGGTGCACAAACGGCTAAGCAGAAAATCTAAAAACGTTTTCTAGAAGATGTGACGGTGTCAACTTGACATCAGCGGCAGTTAACGTCTCTGGTTACGACGCAGTATTTTCGAGTGGAAATTTCCATGGACATACTTTCGCCTAGTGCATAACTATAGTTTAATGGAGGTTACCTGGTAGTTGTGTGCGATGGCATGGATTCCCATGATGTTTTGTGAACAGACTTGAAATGTTACGTTAAACTTTAATAACTCCGCACCGCACCTTCACAATTTCCGACGTCCGTCTTGGTTCCCTGCCAGTAGAAAATAGACGCGTGTGCTGTTGGAGTGAGCTGTGACGTCGGTAAAGAGGGGAAATGGCGAGGCAGCAGAGGGAGGGAACTTTGTGGTGATCCTGCAGAATTTGGAAGAAGCTTCTGGTCGCTTAAGCACCAATCACCGATGCGCCACGTGTTTTGTTCAACAGACTTTCGTTCAAACCAAGATCCCACCACCATTTTGAGAAAGTAGGGGAATGAGAGTTTCAACTATAAATGACCGGATTTTTGCTGGGTTCGGCAGACAGGCTTGGGGTTAACGCTGCTTAAGTTAAGTATTGAGTTGTAGCCATAGTATGGCTAGCAGGTTAGGCTTAGCTGTTGGCGTATTTAATATTATATTTATTACGCCCTGAGTAAAAATTGCGTAGGTACCTTCCTAGTTCTATGCCATGTTGTTGGCCATAGGAGGTTACGTTCTGAAATACATTGTTGCGTATGTAAGATATTTTGAAATGTAACTTTGGTAATCATTTTCTTATAGATTTATG
>PNEQ01080036.1:11278-27175 GCA_003012365.1 Medauroidea extradentata | reverse complement strand
TGTAAATAGTGACAAGAAATTAAGCAATGATTTAATAAATACGGTTCTGGCCGGAATTGTTGTCCTCGAGAGGCGGGGCCATCGGGTGTAAGCTGACTCCTGATTGGCCCAAAAGGAACCGGAGCTTGCTGGCCAAGTGACGGGGGGTTTTTGGCGCAAATCAAGGAGAAGCGAGCCGGCGTCGGTCCGGGACGGACGTTGTCAAGCGAGGAGGTCGTCGGCGAATCGCGGCGACGGTAGGGCAGAGTGCCACCGTCAGGCGTCGAAGCTAGGCGTCGAGACGCTCAGTATTGTGGGCCGAGGTGCCATCATCGTCGTGGTTTTGGGCGTCGGGACGCCATTAAAAGTTCGCTGAGTCACAAAGTACGTCGGGCCGAGACCCCTCTGGGTAGTAAGTGGAGAGAGACAGTGATTGCGCGACATTTAATATTCCAATTAGTTGCCGGGGCTCCGTGCGCGCGACCGTATTGCTTAAGAGCCGTACAGACAAAACGACATAAGTATCGGTCCGCCCCGAGAGGACAGCAACGACGTGCTACCCGGACAAAAAGACTTGCAACTCTTTCATTATCTAGTAACATAGTATCCAGAACTTGCACACAGCAACAATAGACGACGAGACACCCGCAGAAACAGTTAATAAATAACAAATATTTAAGAAATAAAACAAACCGAACGTCGTATATGTTTCCGCTAAAATACTTTTTTTATATTTCAGCATTTTACAAACTATTTGTGGGAATGAAGATAAATGAAACACGTGTGACAATGTGTAAACAATTCAAGCACTGTCAAATGGCTGTGTAGTTTCACAATATCCATGTAAATGGTTGGGCGAGTACGAGGCAAAGAAGAGTTAACCATTGGAAATGGTAGTAGGATGAATTAACTAGTTTAGTTGAGACTGTGTGCTCAACCCAGCCTCGTAACCGAGGCATGAAGGTTATTACCTTTTTCACGTACATTTTTTTAATGGTCTCCTTTCTCTTCTTTACTGGTGGTCCGGCATAAAGTGAGCGCTTTTAAAAACCTAGGTACTGTTTTTTTTTTCTTTCCAGATAATTTGTATTCTACCCAGGGGCGCCAGAACTAGGGGGGACACGGGTACAATGTACCCCCCTGGCTTCTACCAGGAGGGGGCAGAGGGGGGCAATGGGACTTTTTATGTAGAATGAGCTACTTATTTGACATTTTAATTTCTTTTCATCACTAAGGAGTCTTCCCATCAGTGAGTATTTCTCATACATTATGTACATAAAAAATAATATATTAATTGGACTGCTGAGATTCCTGAAAAAGCGGGCTACTGGCAAATTGATATTTTGGCGAAGATTATTCAGAGAGGTCGTAAATCTCTCTAAAAAAATTAAAAGAGCTGAGAGGACCTTGTCCGGCACCTCCGCGGTTCAAACATCCTGTCCCTCCGTCCCTAGGGACGGCTTTATTCTACCGAAGGAGGGGGAGGGATTGAGGCGGGGAGAGACAACTTCCTACTGTTCGTTGCGGAGGTAGTTGGGGGCGTTAGGGTTTCCCAATTTTTTTTTTTTTTTTGCTTTCTGTTATTTTATGGCTTGAACAAAAACGACTGAATCACGTGTGCATCCTAAACAGCTATCCAGAATTTAAAGAAAATCATTAGAGAATTCATAGGTAGAAACACTTTTAGGTGTCAAGTATTTGGAAAGTTACCTGAGCTGTCTAGGTCCGAGTTTTAACAACAGTGGCTGTAATATGTAAAACACAATGTTGCTTTTTAGTGATTAAATTATTTGTGAAATTTACTTAAGCCGTCGATTTGAACCGATTGTGTGAACAGCAGAGAATATAATTTGTAAAAACCAATTTACTTTTCAGAAATGGTAAATTTTTCCTTGTAAATAGTTGGTGTTAAATGTTTTTTAGAAATTTGTCTTAGAAGTCTTGTTGAAATTATTTGCAACAGTGGGTGTTGTATGTGAATACAATTTTACCATTCAGTTATTTTTAATTTGGAATGAACTGTTGGCTGTTCCATTAAATGCTAGAAAAAATCTGTCAGAACACTGAAATTGTTGTTTTATGGTTTATGTTGTTACTATATTTTTATATTTTATGTTATAACCAGACAACATTTATGTTTGTACTATGCGTGCATATTTATTTACTGTCTTAATGATGTTGATATAACTGTACTGCAAAAGTTATTAATGCTACACAGCATTTAAGATTACAGATCAGTGTTTAGCATATTAAAAATGCAGTGTAATATTTATGTTTTATGTCTATCATATGAACCTCGCTTTTTCTTAGGGCTTGTTTCACACCAACGAAGCTTAAAAGATTTATTTTCAATTAACGGTTATATAATCTTGAATACAGAAGAGTAAATTGTTTTTGTATTTATTTTTTCGTCAGTATTTACTATTAACAAAAATACACATGGACGATGGTTCAACTTAACACACAAAATTGCTCTGCTGTTTGGTATATAAATTACAGCCCAGTGAATGTTGAAATTTCGTTTACAGTAAATATTTCTAAATTAGTCAGTGATGCACGACACATTTTTCGACCTCTTATACAATCACCAACCATTTCCAAAAGTCTGTATGTGGGCGGATTTTTTAAATAAAAAAGTAATCTGAAGCCAGCAAAGTTGTGTTCGTTGAAAAAATCATTCCATTCACCATTAGGGGATGTAGAAATGGTTTGTTAAATTCGTGGTGCTGAGAAAAGATTATTAAAGGTCTGTTACATGTATGAATACATAAAAAATTATGTATAAAATGTGAAACATTTTTAAAACAATCTTGCAGCGTAAATAACTCAAGACACTGCTAATTTTTACTTTTTTGTAATATCATCTGACCACTAATTTTCAAAAACATTGAAATACTTGGATAAGAGCTATAATGAAATTGCTTTTTCGTTATTTACTTTTTTTGTTGCAAAAAGTGGGCGTTTCGTTGTTGTTTCCCGTTTAAAAATGTGTCAAATAACATCATGCACTCTACGTGGTGGTCGAACTGAAGTGAAGTGAGAGATTTTGGTCAGCGCTTAACAGCGAGGTCTTTAGCGCTGGTGAGGGGTGATATGAGGTGAATATGGAGGGGTGCTGTAATGAAGGGACAGGGGAAACGGGAGATCCCCGAGAAAACCCACCGACCAACGGCATCGTTCGGGACGATTCTCACATGCGAAAATCCGGGGTCTGACCCCTCCGGGAATCGAACTCGGATCGCCTTGGTGGAAGGCGAGAGGTCTGACCCACCCCTCGGCCAACCCCAACTATGGTTTCCTATCCACCAAAAAAATATACAATTATTTCACAGGAAAATCTTGTGTTCTATAAGGCTTGCAAGGGTTTTAAACGTATTTCAAAAACATGCTGGGCAGGCTGATTTGCAAAGAGTTTGGGTACATATCTTGTATCTTTCTTGAAATGAGTAAATATGTGTTAAGATTATTGACTGTATCAAACTTCATCCTTCGATAAAATTAAAATATTTCTACCAGTAAAACTGTGAAAATAGCCCCAATTTGCTTCTTAAAATCAAAATTTTACCGGGGGAGGACCCCCGGACCCCCCGCTTTCGAGTTTGGGATGGGTGATAACTTTGCCCTGGTGCCTCTTCCTGAACCAAAATCGTTCCGGCGCCCCTGATTCTACCGTTACTTTTTTATATGAACATAGCACCTCCAGTGTATTCATCACAGTGTGTATATTATACCACTTTCAACAATTAATAACTGAAGTCAATGTAAACAATATTTTAAAATAATTCTCTAGCCAAGGTGTTCTTCAAAAGTGCTCAGTTTATCACTCCTAAAATATATTTAAGTCTACTGGTTATTATTTTCACTTTTTGTGTGACTATAATTTTTTTAAATCCTGAAAGGGAGCAGATATTGTCAACCTGTCACATACATGCGTTGAAAATTGGTAGGATATTGTTATGCAGTTTAAATTTTTATATTATTTTGTTAAGTTATTGACTTCTAAAAAATTTAGTCAGTAACGAAGCCTAACAAAATAGTAAAACAAATCTTCAACTTATCTGTTAGATGGTTTTACGACATCTGCTCCCTTTCACGATTTTAAAATAATATTCATAAAAAACAGCGTAAATAGGAACCAGTGGCCTCAAAAATTTTGTAAATCAAATATATTTGTTTTTATTTCATTGTGCACTGACTTGGACATCCCTGTAGGTAATATCATCACTCCAAACCTGCATCAGCATTTATAGGGCAACTTTTCCGTTCCCTTGTTTAAATTTATATCCTTACATTCAAACATTGAGTACAGTGAAGTACAACAATATTATTGTAAGGAAGAAGCCTATTATTATTATTGTAAAGTTAAATTACAAGAGATGTGGTATAAAACAAAACCATTAAACACATCACAGTCACTATGTTTAGTATTGCTAAGGTTGTAATAGGCATACCCGACATACATTAAATGTACATATTGAAGGGATAGCTGGTGTAAATATCATTAACTACTGTCCATTAGAATTAAGTATCAGATGTTTTTAGTACTAAGCGGCGGCAATCACGGGAAAATAAAACAGACTAGAAATGCAGTACAAAGTTGGTTCAAGTTTTGTTGTATTCTGTGTAAATAGTGCTATGTGATAGGGAAGATAGTAGGATGACTAGGGAGAATTAAAGTATATTTTGTATTTTGGACTGGGGAGGAGATGATATGAGAGCCAGGGTAGTCGCCTACACACCTGGAAGCATTTGAAGATGTGTAGCAGTCAACAGTGACGAAGTACCAGTCTGCCCCTCCTGCTGCCTGCCTGAGGCTGCCAGGGGGTGGGGATGAGGAAGACAAACTAACAGCCAAATCGCCCATACGGTTTGGTTTAAATTTTAAGTATTTATACGTGTTTTGTCATAAGTATAGATAATTATAGGAAATAATGATGTCAAAATTAGAGAAATATAAACTGTGATTTTATGGAATAAAATCACCACGAAATATGGTTGTAATCGCCCGGATTCGGAGCAATGCCGGAAAGCCAGAAATTTGAAACAAAGCTCCTGATTGGCTGGAGGGAGCCGCGTCAGAAATCGCCGTTTGGCGTGGGTGCCGGCAGTGGTGCCAGGAGAGAGACCAGCCTGGGACTCAACAGCGGACGGACGTGTGTGTCCGTGTCCCGCGAGTCCGTGTCTCGGTAGGCTACCAGGGGTGCGTTACCAAGAGTCTTTATTACGGGTTTAATCACATCCGATTGTCGGGCAAAGGCTATTAGACGTCAGCCGCTTCGATCGCAATACGCAGGCCGAGAAGCTGGTTTTGTGGCCTGAGTGAGGTGCGGAAAGTCGTTGTTCGATTCCTGGCGCGAATAAGGGTGTTTACGACAGTGTGGAGTGATGGCGTATAAAATGAATATCACTCGTTTCACTTAGTAGTTTGAACATATACTGTTTCTATATAAAAAAAAATTGCATGATTGGTCACTTACTGACATTGACTTGTGATCTCGAGTAAATTAAAACCGTAGGCCTAGTCGAGGCAATCACTGGCAAGGGATAGATTTGATCAAAACCTACATTGAGTAATTAATTAATGAATATAAAGTAATTGCTCTCGGAAGGAAGGGACAGGTACAAGGTGCACACTAGAAAATAATAGAATATAATTTGTACAACAAAAGATGAGTTAAGTTAATATATCTTCATATATGACAGTTTTAAAGTTCTTGTAGTAACTGGTTCCATTACAAAATTAAGAGAAATGTGGATACATAAATAATATTAATAAGTTTTTCAGCCGCAACTAAGCTAATGCCTTGTGGTGAGCAGACACCTCCCCATCCCCACAGCACCAATCCTCCAGTCCTTCCTTAACATTCCAACCCCTCCTTACAATCACCAACTCCTCCCAGAGTGCATTCCGCTCCCTCACCGCCCTTACCAACATTAATCTTATCAACATTGGCCGTCTACCCCTCTCTGTTCTCCTCCAGACTCTCTGAATCTTCTCCTGTTGTTTCCTATTCCCTTAGTTTTCAGGCCAAACTGCCCCATCCCCCCCCCCCCTCGGTTCATCACCATATACGATCTGACCAGTCTTTCCATTCTCCTTCTGTCCCTCAATGGTTTCCATCCCAATTCCTTCATTATCAGGCCTAAAGTTCCCTTCCTCCTCACTAGTCTAACCCTGCCTCTTCCATTTATTCATTATCCACCTCGCTGTCCTCCTCTAGCTCTTGCACCTCCATTTACGGACCCCCCTCCATGGCAGCATATGCCAATATTGGACTAACGTGCAATATGCTTGCTCAGACTGCACAGTGAAACTAGAAATTATTATTTGTGACACATTCAATGTAGCCATGACAAACATGTTAGTGTCCATTTGTGGAGACAATGTAACTTTGTGCTACTACGGTATATGATTCCAACATATTTGCCTTTTACCATTTAAGGGCATGGTCCACCGTAATTTTATCACTGTGTTTTTATTTATTTATATTTGTACCAGATATTTTTTTTTATTATCTTAGACACAAATTGTTACTAAATTTTGCTCTTATGAAATTTTTCTATCTCGCATAGTTTTCACGTAATGGCTCGTTGAAGCCAAAATTTGCAGGTTTCGTTTTAAGGACGACACTAAAACCAACTCACCATACTGAAAAAATTCACAGTGAATAATGATGTTCTGGCTACAAGTTCTGCTATGATAAACCACAAAATAGATATCTTTGTATTTTTAAAAAATATATATACTGAATTCTTTAAATTGTTATTTTAAATTTCAGAATTTTTATTTAAATACACTAAGTTTATATTCTTATTTTTATGTACGTCAAACTGTAGCCTGCGAAGTCTTTATCTACTGTGATTTTTTTTCAGTTTAGTATAAGTTGGTTTTAGTGTAGTCCTTAAAACAAAAACACGCAAATTTTGACTTTAACAAACAATTACGCGAAAACTGTGAGAGATAAAAAATTTCATAAGAGCAAATTTTTGTCACATTTTGTCTAAAATAAGAAAAATAAAAATGGTACAAATAAAAAATAAAACACGGTGATGAAAATTGCAGTAGACTGTGCCCTTAGTACTCCACTGTTGTGCTCTTCTCACTGTGCATAACTTTGGACTAGCTTTTACTGTACCTAAGACCAATATGCATAGTTCTTTCTTAGTTAAGGATGTTTTCATACTTGACTGCTTCATTTTTGACATGTTGTACAATATAGGCACATGTCAAAGCTTATCACAAAATTTTCAAGCAGTGTTTCAAAAAAGTAGGTGTATTTTACCTAAGACACAATTTGACTTTACTATTAACTTATGTATATAGTCCAAAGTATGGGTGTGTAAGTACGTAGATTGGTTAGCCATCCAGCAGCAGACTACAGGGGCCAGTGTGACACCACACCATGATCTCAAGAAGTGTGAGGGGGAGTGGAAGGGGTTAAAAGAGTACACAGATGTACTGTGCTCCAAGCTAACGTGACGTCATTATGGAAGAGGCATATACAGAAACATGTAGGTAACAGTGGAGAGAAGAGCCCTAATTAATCTTCATATTACTTATCTAAATTTTGTCGTAAGCACTGCACCACGCTTTTTAAATGATTAACCAAGTAACCCTCTTCATTGTCAGTTCCAGAGGTATGAAGGTGGTACTGTGATGCAGTCGAAGACTGCTCACGTTACATCGACGGTGATAACTTGTGGGATCTAGCAGGGTTTGCGTTATGTAATGTGTAGCATATAGTGGATGTCATTTGCTATTACGTTTTCTCGGGGTATGCTAACCCACTTCTTCTATACCATTATAGTATGAACATTAGAAGGCAAAAATACATTTATTTGTATTTTAACTTTTAGGCTTTGAAGGTAAGAGTGTATTACAGTAAATTAATTTTTTTTGCATAATGGCAAGTGATAACATCAATCCACTAATTTATATAATTTATTTTTAAAACAAAGCAAATTAGATGCTTTAAGACACAATCATATTGAAGTTAGATATAAAACGAACACTTAGCATAAAAGTAAAAACACTTGGGGTGCACATAAGCATTCACATCACGACGTGTGTATGTATGTGACTGAGTTGGTCAACTTTTTACTTCTTATATATACCTCTACGCTAAGTGATGGTTGTGAATCCAGCTTTAAGTAGTCATAATAACGTTAGACAAATTAAAATTGTAATAATATTTATCAAATACTTACAGTTTTTGCCAAAAAGATTTTTTGTTCAAAACATATTAATGTGTCATAATTTATTGTCCACATTTTGCTCTAACAAGAACAACTAACTGTGCTATTCTACATTCTTATGAATCCAATTAAAAAACACTCAGATTTATGTGTGCGTACATACGTTGAGTGTGGCAAATCTGGCTTAACAAACATTGTATATTTTAACTTGTGTTTGCTCATTTATGAACTGTCGCTACCCCTGTAATTTGTTTTTTATTGAAGATAGGTAACGTTTGTTGTGCCACATCTCTCGAAATTATATAAGTCACTTGCTTACTGTAGTTTCTGTTGTACAATTTTTTATTTATGATTTTATTTTTATTGTGACACAAAATCAACAGTAACGCTGTGATTGACATGTGGCAATACGAAAACATTGGAACAAAAATGTAATCCCCTTTGCCACACTTAATATCTTAAAGTTAAACAATGCTGAACACAACAAGCCATTTGTTGCTAAAAAATCTTTCTCTGATCTGAAATTTGTATTTTTTTAAAGGATGGTGATTTGAAATAAGCAGCAAGTTGATCCTCATTAACGGTCAATGCACACATCCAAAATGATTTTAAAAATTGAATGTAAATTGCAACCCTTAGTACGTTTGTTTTTTGTATAACAAAGGACTCACATCACTCACTGTAAGTCCTTGATCATTGATTAGTCTTAAATATTTTGTCTAGCTAGTTACTAATCATTAAATAACATTTACGTGGTTAGATGTACTGTAAAGATAAAACACTAATTATTTAAATGAGATATTTTGAGTGTGCATGAACACAGTATGCAGGATATTACCACACACTAGTATTCAGCTAAAGAATTAAAAAAAAAAAAGTAATACTATTATCAAATTAGGTAACGAGTAACTCGATTAGTTGAAAAACCTTTATCAAACAAAAACTGAACACTTTGAAAAGAGACATAAAGACCTCCTCAAAGGACACACCTTGCATTAAAATGGCACGCTGTTTTGTAGTCAACAAACATTTTAAAGTGTAAGAACGCATTTCCAGATATTAGCACTTTAATATAGTAAAATGTTTTTCAAATTTTATGTTGCATCACATATTCATTGTGTGACACTTGTTCTATGACAGTATGAAAAATTAAACCACTGCAACTAATCAATTTCGGATTTCATAAATTAAAGTTTAAAAGGTTATCTGCAACCTTGTATGACATTTCAGTTGTAAATGCTGTTTATAATTTTGGGAGGTTTCTAGTAATGATAAGAAAGGTAATAAAGGGTATTAGTAGAGCAGTGAAAGAAAAGGTGATTGTACGACCAATGTTAGGGCATACAATAACAGAGTGGGACCCGCATGTGAAATTGGAGGCGGCAAGGGTAGGCTGGTGTGGATGAAGGGAACTTTTGACCATCAGTGATTCTGAACGTACTGGGGTGAAACTTGAAGGAAAGGAGAAGAGTTGAAAGACTGGTCAGGATGTACATGGTGGTGTGAATGGAGATGGAGGCTGAGGTATGTTAGGCTGCCTGTTAAATAAAGCAGAGTACAAAGGAAGTGGGAATAACAGTGAGATGATTCAGCCGATGTCGAGCAAAATAAAGCGGGGTTATGCAGTCAGTGCTTAGGGGGTTGGTGAGGGTGAGTGGAATTTACTTTCGGAGAAGTTGGTGAAAATAAGGGGGGATGGAATTGTAAAGTTCAAGAAGGGTTTGGTAGGTGAATGTAAAAGAGGGTAGGTACAGTTTGCCACCAGGTTGTCCAAATGCAAGTGAAATAATAAATATTTTATTAATATTATTATTATCTTTGAACATATTTTCAGTGCCGGAATTTTCATTACCATGTTTTTATTTTTTTTATTTGTACAGGTTATTTTTTTTTCTTTTTTTAGACACAAAATGTGACCAAATTTTCCTCTTATAAATATTTTTATTTCGCATAGTTTTAACGTAATGGCTCGTTAAAGCCAAAATTTGCATGTTTCCATTTTAAGGACGACACTTAATCCAACTCACTTACCAAACTGAAAAAAATTCACAGTGAATAACGATGTTGTAGGCTACAAATTCAGCTATGTTTAACCACAAAATAAAATATTATTGTAATTTTAAAAAAATATATTGAATTTTTTAAATTTTAATTTTAAATTTTAGCATTTTTATTTAAATGCAAAAAAAAAAAATATTCTTTGTTTTTATGGACGTGACATTGTAGGCTGCAGCGTCTTTATCCACTATGAATATCTAAGTTTAGTATGTCAGTTGGTTTCAGCGGAAACATGCAAATTTTGACTTTAACAAGCCATTACGAGAAAACTATGAGGGAAAATAAATTTCATTAAGAGCCAAATTTAGACACATGTTGTGTTTAAAATAAGAAAAATATATCTGGTACAAATGAAAAACAAAAACATTGTAAATTAGTGTTCATGTTTTACTATTATTGTCTCTTTAAGCTTGGGAATGGTTTTAGTAATAAGAAAAATTGCATGTTACGAGTTATAGTCGGCCTCACATAAGAATTACATTTTTTGACAAATCTGAAGAATAAATATGTTTACTTTTTACGCGCACTTTCCTTTGTATCGTCTGCTGGCTGCTATGGGATCGAGTTGAACATCTTGAGATCTTGAGGACGGGTAGATCTTTATCGCATGACGTTTCCAAACGATTTACTCGCTATCGAGTGGATCCGAAGTCGTTTCCGAAAGCGCTTAATGTGTCAACGACAGTTTTGAATTCAGCGGGCGGTTGCATCCCTTTGTGGTAGCGCTAATCAAGTCAAACTACACAGTCAGTAGGTATGTCAATAAGATAATAAATAAATATTTTTAAGTATATGGTATACACAGAGGTCGATTTATTTCACTAATGCTGTATTCAAATAAGAAAATACACGAAACTACATGCAATAATTCGCTACTAACCATACAAACAATAATGTAACTATAGTTAAGGTTGACTAACATGCAGTAACAGCTAGTGATTATTTTCAAAAATTAAATCTTAGTACTCACTTTATTCCGAATGACCTATAGCCGGTAGTTCATTTGCGATACGAGCGTAACATTAGACTGAGAAAAAATATTGTAAAAATAAACAAACTTTGTTTGAAACAACAGAATAGTATATTTGAATACCTGCGAACCAATTTATGGTTTGTCGCAATCAAATTTTTTGTTTAAAATAGTATTTTTTAAACCAAATGGCGTTGTTTATGACACCATACAGATGTAAAATCAAACGCACTTCATTTATTTTAACAACCATTAAAGTATACGACATTTAAATTATTTTGCTTGCTCTGATCACAAAATTAAAGCTATTTGTACAGCAACTTTAATACGAATAATATTTACTTGTAAATATAAAACTACATACAAATAATATTTACATGTAAAAACAAAACAACTACGGATGCATACGGATTTTCACCCGCAACCTTTAGATTGTTGACTACGCACGTTGCCCCTAGGCCATCACGACATGCACATAATTAAATAAATTGCTGCATTCACACACCTGTGAAATGTAATTCCGATAAACTCGTGATTCTGATAATCTGGCTGACTCTCGCTGTTTTCTTCGTAGCCTTTACAAAATTGTACACACAATAAGCGGCAAAATAAGAGTAGCACGAAATGGAAACTAGAATTAGACTCATGAGAGCTCGGCAAAATGTTTTAAACCGTTATAGTAATCATCAGTCAATCAACCTAACGTAACTATACAACATAACACAAAAATTAATACTCTATAAATGTATTACATACATTTATCTAAAAAAAATTAGACAAGTTTTCTAAATTACCGTGTGTGTAAATGCGAACACGGGCGTACCAAATAACAGCCATTTCGTCGCATCCAACTAACTAGGTTTCGTTTTAATATCTGACACGGTTAAACTTACCAAATTAGTATAGTAAATCATAAATATGGTTAACAAGTAAATATGATAGTAAAAGTAGATAAATACAATTGTATAAGTTAAGTTCGCATTTTTAACACGGACAAATATTTTGGGTAAAATAAAATACACGTACTGTTAAGTACAACATCTAACGAAAATTTTATTATAACCATCAAATACAAGTTTGTATTCAAATAAATTATATCAACAAAATTGTACTGTAGACGCAAAGACGCAAACAAATTCCAGTTGTTGTAAGTAGTACTTCAACGTTACGACTGTTGGTTTAACAGTAATTTACTTGTTACAACAAAATTAATATCGACCTTATATATATTTGTCGGAATAATTCATTTTTCTCAGTGATAGTTGTTTCGAAACGACGATGTAGCTTCTATGTATGGGTACGGGAAATGTGTGCTTGTCACAAATGCCAACTCGAGGAAATGACGAAACTGGTCACAACAGGAAAACCCGGCTTGGAACCGCACAGGATGTTGGTCGACGCATATCTGGCTGGGTAAAACATAGTTTTCATTCTTGAGCGTGCAACTGGTAACACAGGATTTTTTTGTTTGGAACATAGTTGCCAACCGACCTTCAAGGTTTATAGAAATTCGATTTTGTCATAAAAGGTGCTGCCATTTTAAAATTTAAAAACCTGGTGAACTTGAGTTTCGTTTAAGAAAATTAAACTACATACCTACTTATCAAGAATATTACACCCAGGTAAAACAAAGAAAAAGTTACTAATTTAATGTACAATACACGCATACTCCACTCAACAGAAAAAAAATTGAAACTGAATGTTTTTCAATTGGATACGGAGGAAATTTCCCTACTAAATACTACGGCTGAGAAACGTGGTGAAAATTACTGCTCGGCAGTGTATTTTGAAACACTGCTGCTTCCTTACGCTCAGCGTCTCGGCGGTCGCATATTTGGCGGTTTAACTATGTTGTAGCATTTTGGAAGAGCGCTGTTTTCTATGAATTTGTAAACAAAAAAAAAATGAAGTGGTATTTTAGATATTTATGTAAACACCATCCTGTGGTTCGATTCCCGGCGGGGTCGGCTCCGGCATGTAGGAATCGTGCCGGACAGTACCGCTGGTCGGCGAGTTTTCTCGGGTATCTCCTATTCGCCCGCCCCTTTTTTCTGGCGCTGCTCCTATACTCACCCCATGTCACCCTTCACAGGCGCTAAAGACATTCTACTGAAGTGAAAAATCGCGACGTTGGCCAATTGAGTTCAATTTATATGGACCCCCATGTCACCACTTGGGAGTCGAATTTCCAAAGATACTGAAACTACTTTAAGACATTTACGTAATCATAACTTTGAAGTAAAAACCATTTCTGTGTCTCGTAGTTTACTAGATATTTCACGTCTCCCTTCCCCACCTTAATTGTAGAATTTCTAACAATCCTGATATTGCCGTAAATGCATTTGTATGATGTGCAACTGAATTAAAAATCATGACGGTAGCCCATCAGGTTCAAGTTACATCGACAATTCATCGAAAACATATCCCAACCCTTTTCTCTCCCCTAAGGGTCGAGTTTCAAAACATGACTCCTAAGAGCTTGCCTACGTTGTGGGTAAATCCACCCTCAATTTTACCGTTTCTAGGTCCAGCTGTTTGGGCTATTGCTGTCAGTCGGTCAACCCCGTTTATTCGTGGAGATTTCGAAGCTCTCAACACACAAATTCAAACCGCTCGCTATATCTAAAAAATGTAGTAACTGTATACGGTCAACGAAATAACTTATGAAATAAATACACACTGGAATTTGCTGCGTAGTCGGGTCTAATAAAGTGTGGAGTCGCCGCATAGTCATACATTCGGACAAATCATCGACGAGAAGCCTGTACACCGGTTCAGTAGCTTACACATAGTGGCGATGCAGCACTTATTACACCTGCCAGTTACGTCCTTGTAGATCATTATTCTTGGCTGTAAGACTCGGGTAAAATCTCATGTAAACGGCTAACTTAAGGCTGTTTAAGTGCACAAACTTGTATTCGAACGTTCCATTGTTCTTTGTTATTTCTACAATAAATAATGTAGCGGCACTTTAAGACTATAAAAAACTGACTAATTGTTTATAAATATTAACTGACTTGCGATAATTTTGAAATCTGCAGCTTGATTCGTGTAAGAATTTAAGTTTGGATATGCGAAGTGATTTAAGCAATTTTCAGTCACTAAAATGTCAAACATATTTATTGACACTACAAGTAACAATTTACTTACAGACACATCTTTATAGTAAAATACTAATAATAAAACTTGGATTAGAATTCACCAAAATTTTAACCTTGAATGCAGACGAAGCAAGTGTCTCACTTCAATGAAAATTCCTGTAAGTCAAGAAACGTATAAGAGTTACATTTTCTTTCAATCTCCGATGGGCTGGAAAAAAAAAACGGGAGTGAATTGTAATTTTTTTTTCTGTCAAAATACCCGCACACCTTTCAGCGTCTTTTCAACATAATCACCACCCAGATTGCAACACTTGTACCAGTGCACCGGCTTTCCAGTACTCTTTGCAAATAAAGTTTCCGCCTGCTTATTCAACTAAGGTGTCACGTTGTCCTGCAGTTCGTCATTGCTGTTGAGCGTCGTCCTCGGCTCCCAGACATTTTTTTAACGTCGGAAAAGGTGAAGTCATACTGTGCCAAATCTGAGTTGTAAAGAGGTGATCAACCACTTGCCATCAGAAACTTGCAAGCAGTTGTTCGGTTATGGCAGTTCTATGCGGTCGGATATTGTCATGATGTCAACATTCCTTTCCGTTTGTAGCGGATCGATTGCCGTAGACCTTTGTAAGGTCGCGCGTAAGCAGTAGCATTGTTGAATGTCCCTAGCTCCGTGAAATCAATCAGTAGCACACTTTGGTGATCCCAAAGCACTGTAGTCATCAGTTTCTTGGTGTCGAATGTACGTATAAACCTACGTTTCCCTAGCAATGATTTGCTACTTTACAAACCTTCTCTCCCACGTCCATGGTTGCTACCATAAAGTCACATTATGCAACAACGCTCTCACAAGGCTATATGGAGACAAAATAGAAAACGACCTGCGCGCGGCGCGGCTCCCCTCCCCTTCCGGCCTTTGCTGATGCCCGGGAACTCGCGAATACGCAGGAGGTCGTTTTGTAAACTGAATGTAGACTACATGACACGAGGAAATGCATACTTCCACATGGATCCTGTAATCATCAATGTATAGGTTGCAGTGCTTATCTAAGAGTGTGCAAAACTGACTATGTGCCCCGAGCGTCATATGAATTTAAGCCATTGTATTTTCATTTATTTCAAACAATTGCAAATTACTATAATATTTTTTAACCAAATGCTTAGAAAAAAATTTGAGACTGTTTACTGTTATACGATACACAATTTCTCCACAGCGGTTTTTTTTTAAATTTTGTACCGTTTTATATCAAAAAATAATTTTGCTTCATTTTGGCTTATTTTTACAACATATGTGATATTTCAGGGGCAAAAATCTAAAAATTCGTTCGGTGCACTGCAATAGAAAAATTCAGAAACAAACGATGATATGTAAGTCTTAAAACGGTAAGAATGAATTTTTGATATATATATATATATATATATATATATATATATATATATATATATATATATATATATATATAAGTGTGTATGTGTGTGTGTGTCTACACAATTTTTCTGACAACTTGGACATTGCTCACCCGTAAAATATTTTACATGCATTTCAAACTATTGTGGTACATGATGTGATGAAATATCCTGTGTAGTAAAAATAAGGTT
>PNEQ01080036.1:0-11178 GCA_003012365.1 Medauroidea extradentata | reverse complement strand
TAATACATTTTTGGTCGAAAAAAGTCACTAATTTTATTCTGTATTATAAAACTACAGTGGCTTATGCTGAAGTGAAGTGTGTGTACTTACCCTGTTAATATATACGTGAACACCTGTAAATTAAAGGGTATGGAAATGTATCATGTTGAGCGGCCGACTGGAACACTCAATCGTCAATAAAATCTTAACTACTTATCGAAATTCGATCAGATCTTTTGCAGAGTAGATATGATATCATTGTACATTTACTAATATAGCACTACGCGGTAGTATGCGTTACTTTCGAGTAAAAAATTTAAAACTGTTTTTAGAAAAATAAAAGCTTGAAACCACAATATGAACAAAAATGGAAAAGTGTCATTTTTATAATTTTTAATATGATAATATATAGGCATCTATGATAACCGAATTTCACAAATGCTAGCATATTCATTTGAAAATAATTTTACTATCACAAAATCTCTGCACGAGAGATTTACGGATGTTACAATTATAGTAAAATGAAAACGCGAGTATTTTTGAAATTCGGTTATTATAGAGGCCTAGATATCATCATATTAAAATTATAAACATTACAGTTTTCCATTTGTGTAGACTTTGTGGTTTCAATCCCTTATTCTTCTAAAAACAGTTCATCATACTACCGCATATTGCTATATAAATAAACATCCGCTGATAAAATATCTACTCGGCACAAAAAATCTCATCGAATTTTGATGAGTAGTTCAGATTAAATTGACGATTGAGTATTCCAGTCGTCCACTCGACATCACACCTTTCCATACCCCGTAAACTCAATTGTCTAGTTTAATAGCATACAATTTTAAAGTACATGTTTTGAATAGTAAGGCTAACTTTTTATTTACTAAAGCAAAATTAATATTATGTTAGCGTTTACTATGTTTTACCACCAATTTAACTGTATTAAAGTGCAATTTGGAAAAAAATAGGTTCAGGGATGGGCGGTGGGGAGATTTCGGCAGAAGACAACTCCGCCTCCTTGCGAAATTGCCCGGCACCGGTACTGATAAGTCATTATATAACGCTGTATACGCCAGGCGTGTGTCGAAAATAACGGTGTCGGTCAACTCGAACCAACTGCGCGAGATCTAATGGCTAGGCATGTATCTACAGTAACAAAGAAAAATCTCATTCTTTCCACGAAGTAGAGAGTCATCCGCACCCTCGCAGAAAAATGTTCATTTAGTTTTTTTTCCTACGCAAAACAAGTTCTTTCTTATGAAACTCCGAAATTATGTATTATTTTTCATCCAACTCGTTGCATTACTGACGAAGGTACAACTTCTATCTCAAAACTTCAAATATGTCTTACCAACAAGACTGACTTTAAGTTGGTAGCGACGCCAAGTTAGTGAACAAACAAGTCTAACGGTTTGTCGGCTATTCGTCTTCCCAAAAATCTATTCTTAGATCTTAAACGTGTCACGTATAGGCCTACTGCATCGTACAAATCTTCAAGGTGTGCCACTGAGTGGTGGTTTCATTTGTAATTTTTTTGAGCATATAATTTGTTTCAGTGAACAATTTTACAACCATACCGTTATCAAATCCTCAGCTCATAAGCACTTGGGCCAACAAAGCACGTTTAACACAATACTTACAACGCCTGAGTAATTGTTTCTAGACTCAAATGCATCATACATTGTACATGGTATTAAATGAGGCTTAACAGTATACATTTACAAACATATGATTTGAAAGTATTAGTATTGTAAACTTACATAAAATTATTTCAAAATTAAATAATTTCATATTAAGTTTCCTCTTGCTTTACTTCGAATAAAGGAAAGTGAATCACACACACACATCATATCAAACGGGTATGATCTTTGAAAGAACTGTGCAATGGGATTGCATGACTTATTGATGTTTTCTTGTCTTATTTTTAGTAATCTTTGACAGTCATTTATTTCGTAATGGAGTATGTCCAAGCAAATAAATCCAGTCATCAAACTAGGAACTATTCGCAGAAATTAAGCATTTAGTTAAGAACAAAAATCACACATTCTTTAAATTATTTCAACTAGGTCGTAACTTGAATAAAAATGAAACTAAACATTGCAACTAAAAATTGAAACTAGTTCCTTCAAAAACGCATGTACGTATTCTCTTTAAGACGTAATAGGTTCGCGATTTATTCAGTTTCGTGCTTAAGAGGACCAAGATTCTTAATTTCAAATTTAGCTTGATACACTAATTAGTGCTCTATTAAGTATTTTTGATCTTGAATGAATGTTCATCAACACCAAAGAAAAAGGTCGTATGTCAGACAATACAATTTTGGTACTTCGTATTAATTCTTCACCCTTATGCATTAGTAACTGTATAAGAAACGCCTAGTAACTAATTAAAAAAAACACTGGTAGCGAATGCCAGGCGGTAGCGCAGTGGAGGGAGATGTACGTTGAATATAGGAATGTAAAATGTCGAACCAGCTGCAAGTACAAATAGTTGTTTACTTTTGGATATCGTCATTGTGTAAACTTTCGAGAAATTTGCTTCCGACTATATAAAGTAGATTTTTCCACGAATCCGACAGTTTTCGAGTGATTGTAGTTCACAGTGTGCCGGTGGATCGACGAACGCACATGCGGAGCAGCAAGTGACGTCGGTGACGACGAGTAAGGGAGACTGTGACATCAGGGATTACCAGCGACTGCGGCCCTAGGTGAGGGGAAGAAAATAAGGGAGTAACAGGTGCGTGATGAAGGACAAATGGAAGGAGTAAGGAGAGATTCGTGAGATTTAAGAGCGAGAGAAAGAGAGGAGGAGGAGGAAAGGAATGTGTTTGTCGCCATGAAATGTGTATATACAATTGATGACCTAATTCAACTGTATACGTCGTTGAAGCACTATAATAAGATAACTTTTTAATTTAAACGATAATATGTTATGATTCATAAAGGGAACATGTGAAAGTATCCTAAACAGGAAAACATGCATACACGTCACAAATGGCACAACGTCGAGCTGTGCGACTAATTTAATAGTAAAGAAATTTAAAAAATGCAGTAAATTAAGTTACGTGATTCATAGTCGAAAAAATTTACACAAAGCGTGAAGTAATAGGTTTGTTGAGGCACTTCCCGGAAACAAAACTGAAATTGCATTTTAAAAATAGAACTAGGCTAATTAATTTCAAAGAAAATGATCCGCGACTGGGCCTACTGTAGGGCCTACTTGTTTGGCAGCACAAACGCACGGGGCCTGCATATCTACTAGTTTAATAACGTTGCAGTGGCTTACAAACGTGTTTGTTTGCTTAATTTCTGCACATGTTTCATAAAACTAATTTTATTAAAAGAAACATCACGCGCAATGAAAATATTTTAGTTTTCTACGCATCCAACTTGGCTAAACACTGCATTTTCGTATAGCTATTTCTCAAAATCTGTCAAGATTAATGCAAAGATATAATAATAATAGGATTCTAGGTTGTAACTCGGTACAGACTTCCCAGCTATACAATGACAGGGTCGTCGCTAAAGTCACACAGTCCCAGCGGCATGATAAAAACCGTTAAAAGAGCCTGCATGTAGAAGCGAAGCGGCACTGAATGTACCCGTCAGTGTAGTCCTTATAGCTCATTCGCTGCGGCTCGGGATAGAAAAAAACGCCGGCGGTTTCATGAGAAAAAAACATATGCAAAAAAGTAGAGAGGATTGTGACCCTGACCTACAACCGCCGGGATGACTGTTCACAAGGACGGAGAAAGTAGGCGCAATGACGAAGCAAGAAACAATGGGAGAAAAGGCAACAGTATCATGCCACGACCGGAGTCCAGAAGTGACCGTGTAGCAACTGCATGAACCTCCATTGTTTTACTTGTAGGAGTTCTAACTACAGACCCCTCCATTGTCTTGTTTGTGACGAGCTTTACGTCTCGTCGACAGCTATGTCATCAGTCAATTACACGCAAGGCCATGAACTAGGAAAGGAGTCGGTCAAGGCACACCTGGAATGATTTTGGGAAATTATGGAAACCCAAAATATGGATGAAGACAGCATGGGATCGAGCCCGGGACCTTCCGAATATGAGTTCAACCTCGCTCGGTCTGACACTTTCAGTTAGGTAAATGAACATGTAATCCTCTATAATAAAATTGATTACATCTTTCGTAGCCTTATATTAGGTTTGAATATGAACTGAAGCACTCTTTTTACAAAGCATCGAAAATAACTGTACATATAACAAACTCAGCAATTGTAACACACACAAAAAAAAAAGAGAGAGAGAGAGAGTGGACACAGCACGACCCGGAAATGTCTCACGAAAACGTTTTGTGTAGGATTTAAAACTTCTGCCACACTTATGACACGTGGCTACACTCACTGAGGAAACTCGCAAGCGAAAGACGGCTGACGCAATACAGGTAGTTTGAAGCGACTGACTCACCGAGGCTGAGAGCGTTGTCGACAGACACGAGGTTGTGCTCGGAGCTGAAGGAGTCGAACCTCTCTCCGTCCATGGCGCACGACGTACTGGCTGGAGGCGATAAGACGCGCCGACAGCAGATACCGGGCCACCGCAGCGCCGCTCCTCGGTCGACACGACCGCAGGGTGCGGCTCCAGAGACTATGTCGCACCACACACCGGCCCGCATCACGTACCAATACCAGCAGCCTCTTCTCTGCTTCCATTCTCGACGAGCATAACAACTAGACACGTGGGTTCATCGACCTGCTGGCGGGCCCCGATTTAATAGCACTATAGGTCGTTCGGGATAAAGTGAGCTCTTTTGAAACCATACTGACTTTTTTCTTCCTGATAATTTACAATTCCTGCAACTTTTCAATATGAACAAACCACTCAAAGGTAACAATCAGAATGTAGAATGTATAGATCGTGTCGAACTCGAATGTAAACGCTTGAGGCTACAAAAACATTACTCACTTTATCGCGAACCACCTGTACCTGCAATTTTCAACGACGCAGCGAGCGCAGCACAGGTGCAGATCAAGTAAAACGGGTCTTCTCTTGCCCCCCTTTAGACACAGGACTGAAGGTCTATCAACATTTTTTAAATTGTGCATATGCGAACAAAGTAAACGTCTTTCTGCAAAGCATTTGACACGCACACACACACGTGTGTGTATATGTATATATGTGTGTATATATATATATAACCATTTAGTACCCACCAATAATACCTTGTATTTTGTGGTGCTCGTATATGCAATTCCACTACATCGCAGCCATATGGGACGCATGTGCAAATTTCGTGTTGCACACACAAAAAACGACATTTACTCGGCACCACAACTTTATAATTCAACCAAATACGCTCTATGGAAAGGAAAAATCCGCGAGTTCAGTGGCCCACACGTTAGAATCCACTGTCCTATGTATACTCAGTTTATTGTGCGCTGTACCAGTACGTAACGGCAAATGGACAGAGATCGAAGCTTCAATACACACAGGACATACCTAGCAGTACGCCAAGCGAATAAATGAGAAAAAATTACGTTTAGCACAAAGAAAAAAACATTAATTTAGTCAATAAATTCCATCAGTTGGGATCAAGGATCAAGTAGACCAATGGGGTGGAGCTGACCAAATAATAAATAAAACAAAACATGTATAGAAAGTAGTAATTTTAATTATCTACAAGAATATCAATTTACTTATCAGCAAAGGACCCCTTGCATGAAATTTTAAATACGCTGAAATATACGCCATATTGTTAACAATGAAGAAATATGAAGAAACCAAAAATATTTTTTCTTCTAAACACTATAGTTTAGGAATGGGAAGCAAGCAAAATTCGGGGAAGCAGCAGGCGACCGAAAACATATTTTGATTGGTCCACGTCACAAGCCATAACGGCTAGCACTGGTCATATAAAGGCTTAAGCTAGCACGACACTCAGCGAATAAAGCGTAGCGTATTGGCGACGGTAGTTGGTTACTATTACTACTTCAAAACCAACGTACGTTTATGTATTTTTAAAATAATACTACTATATAGTTTTACAAGCGTCTGATACAAATATGTTTTATTAATTTTTTAAACCATCTATTTTCCATTTTTGCAACCATATTAAAATTATGTCTGAAATGGCGTATTCGCGCGGAAGAAATAGCGATTTAAATTTAATGCGAATCGCGAAAGTGATTTTTTATGTGATCTAGTAGGATAGTGTACCTACATTAAAATAATAGGTCAATTAACGTATTTAATTTGTGCGTGTTCAATCACTAGTTAAGTCATATATTACGTAATGAACACGCCGTTAGTGGTAAATGGTACTGCAGCTGGCTAAAGCTATACTGTTATACAACATAAATAACAATTATTTTGCGGTACGCTAAACCAAAACCACTCAATAGCCCAGAAATATTCTTTGCTGGATAAATTTATGTATTGCATATGAACTTAGCATCCGTAATGAAATACAAAATACTATTGATTATACAAGATATTAAATTTGGATAAAGAATCGGCGGGTCCATGCAAAATCTGAGAAATAATATTATACTAACTCGAAAAATTATTGAACATACTTAAGTTTTCCAATATCAGCCATCGTTGTCGACACTTGGTGTGGTTCTGTTGTAAAGTAAATGTATGGGTATAAAATAATTTAATATAGTAATGGTTTGCGCCAGTAAACAGGTTTATTTAATGTATGATTGTATATTACAGTGCTCGGATATTGCTCTGATATTGTGCTATATAACAATGTGCGTAACACTACAATTTACAAAACCACCAACTCGAATACCTTTAAAATGTAACATTTGTTACATTTTATGACTGACTACATACTGTTACAAGTTTAAGCAAAACTTTATATGTGGGCAATTATCATGAGTTCTTTTCGGATAGAGGTCTTATAGTTAGAAATAAAATAGTTAAATAAGTGCTGCATTTAACAGTTCATAAAGCTACGAAATACACAAAACAGCAATCAACTATAATTTTCACAACACAATTAGTTATGCACACAATTACTCCTGTGTCACAGACACGTTAATTAGCTTGGACAATTAAAGCACAAAAATGTCTACCATGAATTAACTAAACACTACAAATCGCAATAAAATTCAGTCATAGGCTATATCCAATCAACAGTCTCTCAAATAGTGACAGTGTACAACCTTAATAGTCCGCAGTGGTGATGAATCGTCGTGTGCTGCGCAGCACCCCGAGTGCACCGCTGTCTTCACTCTTGAGGTCTTCGGTTCGACTCCCGCCACGCACCTCCTCTTCTCTCGTCAGCCCGCTGCAGTACGTCTTCTTGGTTCGTCCAACCCTGCTCCGAGGTAGCAGCCTGCCGCCTCCCAGTAGACTCTGACGTCACCAAGATGTCTTCACCAGTCTCTCTCCAAAAGCAATGCACCTTCCTCTAGCACGACCAATAACGAACTGTCCCCAAAGTTGTCGATTCGGCGTTTATACTCGTCAAAACAGGGGACTCGGACTCCCCGCATTTCAGGGGTCTAAAATATATATATCACAACATGTTTCGGAGATGACTTGAGTCACATAGGCCGCCCTCGTAAGGTTAAGACGCAGTTGGGACAAATATCTATGACGTAGCTTCGGCGTGACTTCCATCACGTAGCCGCCCGGCCTGTGAGTCTTGGGCCAGTCCACAAAGTGTTACGAAACAGCTGCCGACCACCGACCTCTAGGTAATGGCACGCAACAATACGTATAACCAAGCGTAGTCTGGCATTCCGCCAGAGTGCGACAGCAGTCAGCTAGCTTGCCAAGGCTCGGTGTGTACTATTGCTTGTGACATCACTGCACGTTTCCGCGGGCATTTTAAAAGCGCGAACTTTAAGTAGCTGTAGTTACCTCAAATTGACTTCAAATATAAAAATTTAAACATACATAGATTTCTTTTTATATGCACGTAGTGTGTATGTTCTCACTGGAATTCACTTGAGGGGTCCATTACGATATAAACTTTTTAATACAGAATATGCATTACACTTGGTCTAAAACATTTCACAATCTCGCGGTCACATTCACTCCAGCGGTCAACTTCACCCCAATTGATTCACGTGGGCTACGTGGTTCGGAGTCCTCAATTCGTGAAGTGTTACCGAATCATGTCAGGCACAAGAAATCAAAGTCTAACTTCTCCTCAAATAAAAACAGGAAATTTCCAGGTCTCTGATAAACATCAGGTACACGTCAGAGCGGCGATGTGTTTCAAGTCTTAAATAACATGGTTATATTATACTAACAAGGCGGGAAGGTGAGAATGAGATGACCAGAAGATTTTACTCATTTTACCGAAAATGGCACAGATTAATGTTTAAAGCACGAATTCTAAGTTTCTTGACATATTTCAGTTTTAAAAAACTGATCTGGGTGAAATAAAAACAGGCCACGCCGTTAATACTGCTACCGAAAACATGACGATAAACGAACTTGGTAGAAGGCGCCAAGTCAACCTTGCAGCATGGTACCTAGGCATTTGTGTATTAGAAACAATTTATTGCTGGTTGCAAATAGTCTTGAATGTTGCCAAGAATTCAGAGCTGGCCCCTGGCCGGACCGATGGGGGGGGGGGGGGGGGGAGCAGGCAGTCATTGAACCACCTCCTGCTGATAAAGAAGGCCACGGATACAAAAAAAATCTGCATACTGGCCACAGAGTAGGGATTACAGGGATAGGTTGATAAGCTTTAAAGGCGCGGTCTACCGCAATTTTCATTACCATTTTTTTTTTATTTGTACCAGATATTTTTTCCTTATTTTAGACACAAAATGTAACTAAATTTGGCTGCAATGAAATTTTTTTAACACTCATAGTTTTCGCGTAATGGGTTGTTAATGTTAAAGTCATATTTTGCATGTTTCCGTTTTATGGACTACACTAAACCAACTGATATATCAAACTGAAAAAAATCACAGTGGATAAAGACATTGGAGGCTACAATGCAATGCTCATAAAATTAAAGAATAAAAATTATTTGTATTTAAAAAAATGCTAAAACTAAAAATATAAATTTTAAAAAATTCAATTATTTTTTTAAATACAAATAATTTTTATTCTTTATTATTCATTAGCATGCCATTGTAGCCTACAATGTCTTTATCCACTGTGATTTTTTTTTTTTAGTTTGGTGTATCAGTTGGTTTTATAGTGTAGTCCTTAAAACGGGAACATGCAAAATATGCATTTAACAAGAAATTACGCGAAAACTACGAGAGGTAAAAGAGAGTCAAATTTAATCACATTTTGTGTCTGAAACAAGAAAAAAAAATATCTGGTACAAAAAAAAGGTGACTAAAATTGCGGTAGCCCTGCCCTTAATTAATGTTCACTTGTTCTACCTGATATAGAACTGTACATGTTACCGAGTATTTTATTAATTATGCTGGTCAATAATTACCTCTGACGGTCGGAAACTATGGAAACCGTAAACATCCACGAATACACGAGTTTATGTTCGGTGTACTGTATGGTATATGTTATACAGGAATAAAATCCGGGAAAATAATAAATTTGTCTGCAATTTTCCACCGAGAGAATTTATGCACACATACACGAACTGAAAAACATCTTCAAATCTTAAACACAATTACAATATGACATCGAATTGTGCAGCTGGCCCTAAATTTAAAGCTACAATTTAAACTTTCAGCTACGCCCACTTATATGCAAAAAAATCTCGAACTTGAAATTAATGTGTGCGGATATACAAACACTGCTACTTGTTTCGTAACAAATGAAAATTATTAATTCCATTCAATTGTTCAAAAGTGCAATTTTTCACGTTACTGTGTTTTTAAACATGATAGTGACTGCACGATTGATTGAAGAAATTTCGGTCAGCACTATCTAGGACTTCAGCGCTGGTGAGGGGTGACACGATGTATGGAGCAGCGCTGGAATGAAGAGGCTGGGGGACCGGGAGATCCCCGAGAAAACCCGACGACCATGACATCGTCCGAAGGACTCGCACATGCGAAAATCTAGGTACCAACTCCGCCGGGAATCACCCGCGTTTCCTTGGTGGGAGGCGAGTGCTCTAGCCACTGCGCCAACCGTCTTCCCAAGCAATACACGAAATAAACAACGCAATATATAAGCGGAAGTTTAAAATTATGCTAATGTTAGCTGATAAAGTGGCAGTAAACTCATTTTAAACTACCTGTTACAATTAAGTGTGTAAGTGGTACGAAGTAACAATGAGATATGTCACGACGTCACATACTACAGTGCCGCAGAAGTTTACTGCATTTCGCCACTCTGCCAGCGTCTTCACAGAGCGATTCTTCGAACACCACGGTGACATATAGCGCTTTCTCTTGATCGTCACGACCGGCGACTGACTCACTTCGCTGCCAGTGCTACCAACTGTATACACAAACGTCCAGCCGAATGGCAACGATCGTCCTTGTGTACGCGGGAAGACGAAGCTTTCGGAGCTGTAAGAAGGAACGATGGTCTGGTCCACATGGTGATATGACTCGCCACGACGCGGTTTCGTAGACGTTGGACAGGCCTCGGCCTTGTCAAGGTCGTGCCTAGTGGCTTACAAACATTGGACTGCTAAGCGTTTTCGAAAACGACCCTGTTGGAGTTCGGCAGGTTATCTCAGTCACGTGGTTGACGCAGTGACTAAAGCACTCGCCTCCCAACAAGGCAATCCGGGTTCGATTCCCGGCGGAGTCGGTGCTCGGATTTTCGAAGATAGGCTGCGCTTGTGTGTGAGGCAGGAGCGGTAAGATTGCCGTTGACTGATATATGCAAAGCATTATCGCCTCTCCGCGCAAGCTACTCAGAGGCGTGCATTGCTTTACAATTATCATTTTGCCTATGAGACTTTAAGCGGGGACCACATAATTTTATAGGGAGCAACATAGTTCAAAGTCTAAGGCCGGTATTCCTAAACAAAAAAGTTAGGGTCTACATAAGCACTACCATCTCAGGCGCCAGAAAAGCAACGACAGAGACCAAACTCGCTGAGCGTATTCCTAGACGTGTTTGCACTGTGTCCCAAGATGGTGTCAGGTAAGTCACGGCTTATTATTCGCCGACCCGCGCGACACTAAAAACAAATGAAGGCATGATGAGCGCTGCCGATTTACCATGGCTATAACAAGAACACGTTAAACTTTGTACTTTTGAAACGTATTATTTAGCATTTGAATTTATTTACAAAATAATTACAGTAACAAAGAGATAAAAAT
>PNEQ01080035.1:0-27076 GCA_003012365.1 Medauroidea extradentata | reverse complement strand
CTGCGTCGTAAACACATGCTTGGCTGCGTCGTAAACACATGCTTGGCTGCGTCGTAAACACATGCTTGGCTGCGACGTAAACACATGCTTGGGCTGCGACGTAAACATATGCTTTGGCTGCGACGTAAACATATGCTTTGGCTGCGACGTAAACATATGCTTTGGCTGCGACGTAAACATATGTTTTGGCTGCGACGTAAACATATGTTTTGGCTGCGACGTAAACATATGTTTTGGCTGCGACGTAAACATATGTTTTGGCTGCGACGTAAACATATGTTTTGGCTGCGACGTAAACATATGTTTTGGCTGCGACGTAAACATATGTTTTGGCTGCGACGTAAACATATGTTTTGGCTGCGACGTAAACATATGCTTTGGCTGCGACGTAAACATATGCTTGACTACAAAGTAAATATTTTAGCATTGCATCTCTGACACAAGCGTATATATATATATAACTATTGACGTTTGTGTTTTATACAGAATTATTTGAGATACATTCCAAGCAAATTGTTTTTCATGTGTTGTCCCCCCCCCCCCCAAGTCATTCTACGCGTATTGTTGATAACAACAAAAAGTGAACTTAATTTCTTCTTTTAATCAAGCTGGTAGGGTTTGAAGCTCAATCATAAGTAGCTAATAGTTCGCATATAGCTTTATAGTATTTGTGATCCTTTTTGAAGTAAAAGGTAGTCTGTAGTCTCAAACAACCTGTACAAAGGAGTTTTCTGATAGAACTCTCGGGAACTCTGTTAAAGAATCATATGCGCAATATGCCTAACGTGTTATGATCTCAGTTGGCAACCATGTGTGTACTAAATGTAATGTTGGCTCACAGGATTGTTTTCGTGGGCACATGTCGCTGAGACTGTCTCGCAGTTGGCAATTTAGTAATATGCTATTTACCATAGTTAAATGGGAAAATGTCGGTAGTGGGTTGTTAAGTAATTTTAAGGCGCGCACAGTTTACCAATTAGTTGGAAACTCTAAGTAGGAGCCTTCAATATTAAAAATTAACGTATTACTTTTAATTGTCTTATAATTTTAGCAAATTACCGCGGGCTTTAACCTCGTTAATATTTTATACGAAAAATACGAACCATGTAAAATATGTTACGATGGCAAAACATAAGCCCTACAGTCTCGGCTGAGTTATTTTATAATACCGTAGTGTATATTTTAAAGGTTGAGGCAATTTATAACATTAATATTTTAATACTGCATTAAGTATTAGGGAAGTTAAGTTAAATCATAAAATTCTAATACTAAACTCACAAGTTGGTAGTTCGATTGTGGTGAAATGTTGCATGAATATTCGGTTAACTTAAAGTTCGAAGTTGAGCCCAGCCTTAGAATACGAATTCGAATTAATTGACTGACCACATCTAAAAGTACTTTTCTTTGACGCAACAGAAATTAAGTTATGGCAGAAAAATTTGTACGGATATGAATCGCAGTAAAGTAGCTTTGTGGTAAGGAAAATATACGTATGTTTAAAGTGTGCAGTATTTGTAAGATTGGTGAACAATACTAAACTATTTTAGTATAATCAATGTTTAGTAATAATCTTCATGGTAAATGTAATTTTTGTTGCAAGCTTTATGTTGAAAAAGTTACCTATGCTACATGTGGCCGTGTAAACTTAATTTAATTCAGATATGGTTGAAATATTGTGATAAACAACGGTATCATCTACCCCTTTAAATTAGTGGCACATTTTGTAGAAGTAACTCATTTGATAATAAAATTACTCTGAATAAAACAAAGAAAAATATTTCCGCAGGGGATTTACTCTTCTCAGCTATTCTTAAAAAATTAAGGACTATTGTTTTTAACCCCCGACGCAAAAAGAGGGGTGGTATAAGTTTGACGTGTCTTTCTGTGTGTACCTGTGTCTGTCGCATCGTAGCTCCTAAATGAATAAACCTGTTTACATTGTTTTTTTTTTTTTTTTTTAAGATGACTTGTGACTTGATAGTGTGTGCTTAGCTATGATTCAAGAATGTTTTCAGCCGTTTAAATATCACCAGCTCTTTTCTAGTTGTGAATGCGAGCAATTTACTGGTCTGATAGATTTGAAATTTAGTATCCTGTGAGTATGTTTTTTTTTAATTTTTTAATTTGAGTCTTAAACTTGTTAAATGTTTCGCTTATGTACAAGGGCGCCCATCTTGTAGATTGTCGGGTGGGAGGGGGAGGGTAATATCATAATATATGTTTATGTCAACAGGAACGGATATAGTCTTGTGTATAAATTTGTAGCCACTGGCATATTTCGACACACGAAACCGCGTTGATTACGAAACTTATTAAACTGCAAATAGTTTGTTATACGTTTTATTTAAAAAAAAACTGAATGCATCGTGAAACATCTATTGGGGGGGGGGGGGGGTTCAGGCACCCCTGCTTCCCCTTATGGGTGCCCTTGGTCATATATAACGCTACATTCTTTTTTGGGACCCATACGGCCTGGTTTTTGTCCCTTTTGTGACAAACGTATTCGTTCACGTAATCAAAGCACTTTTCTAACCAGCTGTTTCTCGTCACAAAATAATGAAGGTATTGAGCTTGCAACCATTTCAGACAGTTGGAAAAGTTATTATCTATGTCCTATCACGACACAAATGTTGATAAATCCACTGAAATAAGCGATAAAATCTGAAAAATCCACTTAAGGGTGTTTCAAGTGGGGAAAAAAAATTCATAATGTTGTGTTTGTATGACGTAGGGTTAGTTTTGTGGACACTACTTGTGACTACATTTTCCACTCGTAAAATATTTATTAGCTCTCATTGTCTTCCAACAGCAGCATGATGTCGGTGACAAAATGTGCAAATTACGAGAACATGCAAATTACAAAAACCCACAGAATTACTTGAATGAAATAATTCATACCATAATTATATACCATTGGGCATATGTTAAAAGATTAAAAAAACATACAACAAAAGTCCTTCGTATTTTTAGTAAAATTCTGAAAATGATGGCAATTTTCGTCGTTACTGAATTATTTTTAATGCAAAGTGATTTTGTATTAGGTTTTCAACTCTTTAGCATATTCTCCATCACATATAATTGCAATGTCAACTATTTAATTCGAGTAAGTCAGTTGGTTTTTGTGATTTGTATCATCGCGTAACGTGCAAATTTTGAGCCCAAAATGCTACCATGTTAAGACTGAGAGCTAAAAAATAATTCATGTTGGAAAATAAAATCACAAGAAATGTCTGAAAAACTGACACTTTGTCGTAGGAATATAAAATTATGCATATTTGCCCCTTAACCGCCCTTAAGGACGCGGTCTACATCAATTTTGATCACTATATTTTTATTTTAATATTTGTACCGGAAATTTTTTCTTATTTTAGACACAAAATGTGACTAAATTTTGATCTTATGAATTTTTTTCTCTCATAGTTTTTGCGTAATGACTTGTTAGTCAAAATTTACATGTTTCCGTTTTAGGGAGGACACTAAAACCAACTCTTACATAAAACTGAAAAAAAAAAAAAAAAAAAAAAAAATCACAGTGAATAACAATGTTGTAGGCTACAAGTTTACCTTTACGTTAATCCACAAAATAAAATATTTTTGTATTTAAAAAACGCTGAAATTTAAAATAAAATTTTAAAAAATTCATTATTTATTTTAAATACAAAAATATTTTATTTTGAGATTTAATAAAAGTGAACTTGTAGCCTACAGCATCGTTATTCACTGTGAATTTTTTCATATTTATGTGAGAGTTGGTGTTAGTTTCCTCCATAAAACTGAAACGTGCAAATTTAGACTTAAACAAGCCATTACCCAAAATATGGGAGATGAAAAAATTTCATAGCAGAATAACTTAATTAATTCTCATTTTGTGTTTAAAATAAGAAAATAAAAAATCTGGTATAAAAATAAAGTAAAAAAACGTTGATGAAAATTGCTGTAGATCGCGCCGGTAAGGGTGTTAAAGTGCGATAGTATCATAATTTTATATTTGTACGAAATAATGTCAGTTTTGTAGACGATAGTTGTGAGTACAGTTTCCTCTTACAAAACAATTTTAGCTTTCATATTTTTCTCATAATGGTGCATCAAAGTCAAAATTGACATGTTCTGCTGCCGTGCAAGTAGTGAAAACCAATTGACTTAAGTAAGTGAAATAATTCACAGCCAAATAACGTGCCACGGTTTACGTAATAAAACCTTAAAAAAAAAAAAAAAAAAAAAAAAAGTGTGAACTATTTGTGTATTAAAAAAACTGTTGGATTTGCAACTTTTTTCCTGTACTTTTTTTTGAGATTTTTTTTAAATTCAAAATATTACGTTATGGTCTAATAACTTCGTTGCATAGCTCATGGGATGTAATATCACAGTGAATTATTTTATTCAAGTAGGTCAGTTGGACGTTGGTTTTCACAATTTGCATGGCAGCAGAACAAGCAAATCTTGACTTTGACGCACCTTTATGAGAAAACTATGAAAGCTAAAATTGTTTTGTAATAGGAAACTGTACTCACAAGTATCGTCTACAAAACTAACACTATTTAATATAAATATATAATTATGATTTTATCGCACTTGAACACCCTTAAGTCATTTGCTTACTTTTTCCTCAACTTGAGTTTAATACTCTTGAGCATGAACAGCCATTGTTTTTCATTACTCTGGTTACGTTAAGCATTGTGACCAGTTTCATTGCCTTCCACCTCTGGCAATTCCTTCACCCTTCCCACCCAAATCCTTCTCAAATACTGATGAACTGTGCGAAGCCTCCCCCTCCCCCCCTACCCTTCACGTTCTTGTTTTGTGCCCTCTTCTTCTCTTCTTCGTTACCTCGTGACCCATCTATCTGCTCTTTGTTGCAGTTTTTTTTAATCTGCCGCACCGCGCCTTGTGTTGCCGGGATGTTTTGGTGACCTTGTTGAGAGCACGATCTCGAGCAGTGTTGCCAGGCGACCACGTCAAAAAAAAAATTGAAATTCGTCTGCTCGAAAAAATTTCTAGACAAGAGAAATGTATCCACCAACCTAGCAGCATCTGTTCCCTTTACGTACAGAATAGCCTATTTCTTCTCTGACGTACATGCGCGGCAGATAAACAAACGCTGAAAACGTCATTTGATTTCTACACTTTTTTTCGAAGCCAACATGGATAAAATACTCGGTGACAATCTTAGATAATGGTATTTGCTAACTTTATCACCAAATATTTATCCAGAATTACTAATTCGTTACGCGTGATCTCTTGCGCCGCAGTTAAATGTAAGAGGTTCCGGCGTCAGAGATTGTGCCTCAGAAGTTCGTAACACTGGAAACAATTTTGTTTAAAACGTTGACTAAAACTATTGTCTATGATAACTATTGTTTAACTATCGCAAATTGGCTTCAAGAAACCTACAGTTCTACATTAATACTTTAACGTTGAATCATGTACCACGCCCTTATATATATATATAAGTAAATACAGACATATACGTACATAGTGAAGGGGATGTTTATGTGCGAGGCGAATATCTACGAGGCGCTACGAGCGACGTTAGCCGGCACATGTATTGTGATATCGCCTCTACGGACAAAGTCGTAAACTCGCGCGCAGTGTTCCCGCCGTAATGTTATTACTGTGGGACTTACAGCGTTGATCCTATCATTTTATTGAACGCATCACTGAAGCAAAGTCCTATGCACTTGTAGACCTAAATTTCAAACAAATCCGTTACATATGTCTTGAGAAACAACCTCGTGAAAAGGACGATTTTAGCTAAGTTTGAGGACCTTAATATAATTCTTCCAATTTGCATGGTGTCTTGAAAGTCACATACAAAAGTAGTCTGAAGTGTGTTTTATTTTCGTAGATAAGCATTGTGGACGCTTGTTTACTGGTCTCTTAGAAAAAACGTAACTCCGAACACGCTGCACGCAGCTAGAGCGAGCCAGGCAGCCGCCTTAAAGCTGGATTCACAACCACCTAGTACAATATGCGCATACTTACGTGTAAAAGTAGGAACAGTGTGTGCATGGTAGCATTCACATCCTCGCGTAACGGGCGATCGTACGTAGTAGTTGATAAACTTTATACTTCGTTCGTTCGGACGCTAAGTGGTGGTTTGTGAATGGAGCATATGCAAACGTAAGACTCAACTAAATATTAATTTATATTGAGAAATAATTTTTCTTTTCGTTATAAATTAATTTAATTCGCTTCGAAAAATAAAAATTAAGTACTATAATCTATTACAGACATTTTGCCATGAAGAACAATTTCTACGCATGTCTAGATTAACACGTTGTGAATTCAATCGCTAACACTTGACGTGTTTGTACATACGTTAAGTGCGGCTGTGAATCCGCCTTAACTCCTATTGTTTGTGCGTTTTTGCAACAGCTGCAGTACAGAATATTTTTCCATACGTTAAAACTCTGGCGCATAGTTCCTGGTTACTCCACTCGCACAATTCAGGATTAGTAACACTGTAGGTAGTCCAATGTTGCACCATTCTAGCGTCCATCCTGGCAGTATTTTAGCCAGTAGGTACACAAGGGAACTACCAGGCAATCGACCAAAAAAGTCGCGAGTTATTCTTCAATCGTATACTCAAACTAAAATGTTTTTTTTTTGTCCTAATATGTATGTTTTTTTTCAATAGGCCTGAAAGAAATTAAACGATTTGTGTAAAGTCATATGATACACAATTTTGGTTGAGCGATTTTCAAAATAATATATCGTTCGCTAGAAAAAATAATTATTTTTCTTCATTTTGGCTTGTCTTAACAAAATATGTGATATTTCAGGAGCATAAATCTAAAAATCAGTTTGTGTATTGTGATAGAAAATTCAGCTACAAACGATGATATGCAAGTGTTGAAACTGTAAGATAAATTTTGATGTATGTATTAATTTACGTTTAAAAAAAAAACATCTTCGAAACCACTGCAAAACTAAAAGGCGAGGCCTTAATGATTAGTGGCGAACCTGTAATTAGTATACACGCGTGTTAACGTTCCTAGAATGCTGTTCCTAATCAGACATCACTCGTGTACAATAAGCATTTTCTGGTAACGGCCGAAGCTCTAAACACCACTCGGCGGTCCAGGCAAAAGACTACTTTTGATTATATCTCATCAGATAAACAAAATAATTAGCGGATGGACCAAACGAGGTGCAGCGACTGTACAACGTTGGAATCGCATTCGGAAGGGCCCCGAGTTCGATTCCCGTCTCCGGCAAACCTAATTTCGGTTTCCCAAATCGCTTCAGACGGATGCTGGCATGGATCCTTGAAATCAAAGGCCGATCCCCCCCCCCCTCCTTTCCCGGCCCAATTTTGTCTTTGTGTCAAGTTCACGGTCTGAGAGGAAGAGGTCTTGACACGGCGTAATGCTCTCCAGTAAGACAAAGTAACTGACTTTTGGTCGCCGAGCGCTAGTAGTCATTTAGTGGAAGATTTGCCTTGTTTACATCTGGCGATGTTATAATTTTTACCATTTATATAAAATTGTTAATATGGTATGCTGGTATTGTAGACATACGTTTCGTTGCCATACATTCATTGGCACGTGTGGAACTGTATATACAACTTATTAAGTCGTCTAAAAAATATATAAATTTATAATTTAAAAATATTACAAATTAAATTATTATATATTTTTACATACAAAACCTAACATTTATGGCTCAAAATGTGTTCCAGTGTAAATTGTATATACATTCTCTAGATTTTCAATTTTTTTCTTCTTTAATACAGACAATTCCGATAATTACTACACATTTTAAGCAGGGGCGTCATTTCAGGTTTTTCTTGGGGGAGGAGGGGGCAAGTTTTTTTGCATCTTTTTTATAAATTAAGCATGTATAAATTAGAAACTTTAATAATAAAACTTCAGTTTTATGTGCTTAAGTTAGTATTATTTAAATAAAAATATATAAAAAATATATTTTATACACTTGAAATTCTAAATGCAGGAAGGGTTGCGTTTACCCCCCCCCCCCCTTGGTGACCCCAAATTACGCCCCTGCTTTTAAGCTGTGAAATCTTTTAATCCAAAGACTAATCTTCCACTAAGACTACCAGCACTACTACAAAAAAGGAGTCCCATTTTATTCCTCAGTGTGAGACCTTATCTTCATTTACCGTGGTCAAGTTGTAGGCTACATAACTAGCTCTAATGTTCTCGCTGTCAAGACGTAAAAATTGAATGTTTGTCTCCTATGCGGTCCTCTACCATTTATCAGATTGCTATGTATCTTCGAGTTGTGGATGAGACAACAAACGTTTCTGGCAAATAAAAAAGTTTTTTGGGGGGGCGGGGGGGGGGGGACGACCTGGTACCCTTAAACTTAATGGGTGTTAAAACTCGTGCCTCGGCGGTAAGTATAAAATAAAATTAGCCGAAGGTTAATTTAACATTGACGAAAACTCCTATTTTGATCGCAGTTTCTGTATGTGCGCAGTGTTCTTGGAAACCTGCCACTGTTGTGTTTGTCTACGAGGAAAGGAAATTATTTCCTGTCGCGTAGGAAGACTTGTGGAAATACCGCGCACGACAGTTGCGAAACAACTCCAGATTCCCAACACAGTACTTGTCACGAGGTGTGTCCTACAAAACCTGGTGGCTTAGTGGCTGACTTAGTAGACTGACTTATGTGGGGGAGGGGCAGTATTAATGATTTTGAAAGGTAGGTAAAAATTCACAATTGAATCGCTCGATTCTTATTGGTCGTGTTTCAGGGCACCGCCTATCGCAGGCTTGACACGTGTTGTAACGTGCAGAGAAATAAGTTATTTTTACTAAACTGTTCCACGTGTGGCTAGTGTACAAATGAACTTAAAAAAAAAAATTGTTTTTGGACAAGGACGGAATGCTACTAATACACCATGTTAAATAAAAAAAAACTGTTTCGAATCCCTCCAACATAAACGGCCTTTTCAGAGTGCCGTACTTCAATCTGAGCTATAGGTCGTTCGGGATAAAGTGACCACTAAAAATTTGACCTTTGAAAAATATCACTAGCCGTCACTGCATATAATTCAGCATTAAGGGGGATTGATCCCTGTTAGATAGGTTTTACGGTTTTTCTTATAAATCAGGGAATAGACACATTGTTTTAGTTTTTTCACGCTGACAAGGCATAGTTTATTGTTTTTCACTTTTTGGGATCCATATGGCATTGTTTCTGTTAATTTTGTGGCGTCTGTAGTCGCTCCCGTAAATAAAACAATTTTTCATTTTCAGCTGTTTCCCGTTGCAAAATGATGAATACATTATGGTTCCAGCAATTATAGAAAATCGATTAAGTTTGTATCTATGCCTTGTGACAAAAATTTTGATACATCTACTAGAATAGAAGTTATCGAGAAAAAAAAAAACAGATAAATCCAAGGTTTTAGGGATCAATACCCCTTAACTATAGTCCCCTTACTGCTTGTATGGTTGGCAGCGAAATTGCGCAATATAGTTCCTTGTATTTTCCTATTTAAATACAACAAACTTGAAACAAAACCAACCGAAGTAGACATAACTTTTATTTTATAAAACTAACTATTTTTATGAAACGATATAGGTTCCGACCGACTGCATAATTTATCTTACATTCGCAAACGTGCCGTGTCCTGAGAGATTAGACGTTTCCCGGCGTCAGCAGTTACGCGCGGAAAGATACGAATTGGCTGAAAATAGAACTATAGCAGGGCTTGTTTGAATGCTCACTTTATACCGAACCGCCTATAACAGGATATATGCTAAACTCCTATATAAACATGCACTGAACTTGGTTACAGACATTTCCACCAATAAAGTTATATGCTCAACGTTTAAGTCCCACAGTTAAAGTTGATCGGCTGAGTCCTACACGCTAGTTCAGCGCTTAGCTCGTTGTTGCGATGCGGTATTTGATGCGCGCTTCAAGGTCGCCATTATAGCTTCGTCGCTTCCGGGTCTCTAGCGCGCAGGTAGGCGGCCCCCTTAAGAGCTCGGTTCACCTCAGTTTTCAACGTCTTTTTTTATATTTGTACCAGACATTATTTTTCTTATTTCAGACATAAATTGTGATTAAACATTTCTCTTAGGAATTTAGTGTATCTCATAGTTTTTGCGTAATGAGCCCTAAACGTCAAACGTTGCCTTTATGTACGCCACTAAAACCAACCTATATACCAAACCGAAAATATTCCTAGTGTATAAAAATGTTGTAGGTTATGATTCGACATATATAAAAACAAAAAATAAAATACATTTGTATTTAATAAAAATGTTGAATTTTAAAATTAAATACGTTTAAACTTTAATTGAATTAAACTGATTTTTTTTAACGTAATCAAAATGATTGCTTAACAAAATTAAAATAACATAGTCAACACTGCACGTTAACGGAATTAAACATCGGAATCGATAAAATTGACTAACGAAATCGTTAGCTAGCAGCTAATCAAATATTAGTTAGCTAAACCTAAAAGGTAAGCTGGTAAATCCAAAATTAGGTAGCTGAACCTAAGAAAGGTTATGCTAGCTAAATCGAAGATTAGATAGCTGAATCTAAAAAAGGTTTAGTTATCTGAATCAAAGATTAGGTTGCTGAACCTAAAAAAGGTTTAGCTAGCTAAATCAAATACACCTAAGTAGCTAAACCTAAAGAGTTAGCTACCTAAACCTAAAATAATAGCTGACCTATTCTAAAATATTTGATGGCTAAATCGTAACACGTTGGGAAAAAAATAATGTAAATAAATTAAAAACAAATAAGGTTAAACAGCCCATGTGCTCTGTTTGGTCGATGAGCGCGAAGTGGGTGGGAAGACTGTCGTCACGGCTTGCTGGCTTGCAGTGCTGACAACACTGCAAATAGCAGCTGCCGTGCGTGCTATAGACGAACGCTAGTTCAAAAATTCACTGTGCGTTAAGATTTTTGCAACATGAATGGAGAAAATCGAAACGTGTCCGTAACTGAGCATATCCGCACTCCACGGTCGGCAACTAATACCATAAAAAAAAAAAATACTGCACACTAAAACAATATACAGGCGGTATAAATACTTAAACATTTGTGACAAAAGTAAGAAATTACTCTCCGCAGCACAATCTTAACGATAGAGGGAATCCTGTAGTGTGGTTCTATCAGAGTGGTGACACTCCACACAAAACAAGGGTATCAATAAGCGTTTCTAGAGATATTTACAAGGAGTGTGATCTATTGAGGTAGTGGAATACCGTGGCCAGCACATTCCCCTGACCTCGTGCTTGCTTGGTATTATGAGTAGAGACCTGTAAAATTTGCGTTTTCTTTCAGGCACAAGCTAGACTTTCATCAACTGTAAGTTCATGCTACTTTCACAATTGGCAGTTGATTTATTTAACACCTCCTTGAAGTTGATGAGCCAATAATAATGTAACTAAATGCAGGCCCATTTCACAGTGTCAGCGAGCAGCCATTGAACAGATGTTTTCTGTTTTAGTACACACATTCTTGGAGGCTAGCCTACAGGTTCATTGAACCCGCGAATTTTTCCAGACTCTAATTATGAGATGACGGGTATATGTTTTGGAGATATTCATTTTATTTCAAGTGTCGCTCGTATGATTTTCTCTTTTTGCACCAATAAACAGCTACTAACATTGCACGAATTAATATTTACTATAAACTGACAAAACTGCCGTTATTTATTACCAGCATAGGTCAATACAAAAACTCATAACTAGAGATGGTTTAGCGCGAAAATCTTTTGTACCTACATACACTTTAAAACACTCGTTTCTTGTGACGTGTATGATTGAGTGATGATGTTTTCAGAAGAATAATAGGCATATTACGATAGCGGGATTCTTATTGGCTTAAGTCAAATAGGGCAATAGCTCTACGAACTAGCCAGTAATCTTTTCATACGTTGAACGTGCGTCGAAACCCAGCAAACAGTCAAGTTTTCCCACGATAAAACATAATTTCGACTCATAACTTTATGAAAAATTGCGATATCGGAACAAAAATATGTGTGTGGCTTGTGTGGACATAATGGAAGAAGATAAACTGTTTGGTGGAAGAAAGACCTTAGCTTACTGAGGAGTTTCCCAGCCAATTAGGCTGTTATTTGTCGGCATGGCTACGTATTCTTTAGAACGCTTAGCAAGGTAGGTAGGCAAGCGGGACGAAGGTTAATTCTAGTACAGGTGAGGAAGGTAATTTAATTTCTTACGGACGAGTTTGGCAAGGAATAATTTCAGCCGCTAGGAGCGCTGGTGTTGGCAAGGGCGCTATAAAATTTTAGCTAATAGAATAACGTTACTGGTTGCGCTAAAGAAAATTTTCACTATTCATTTTTTTTTCTTTTTTTTACTGAATAACAGTATTATTACAGCTTTAAATTTTTATTTTCAAAATAATTAAATTGGTTTCACTACACTCTAAACTTGTATTTTCGAGAAATGAACCACTTAGGTGGAATTACAGTAGTTTCGTTGAAAAATGAGTAACTGAAGTTACTGCAGTGAATTTTTTTAACGGTATGTTTTTTTTTTTTTTTTGCGAATTCTACAGGTATTCACACACACTGTTTACTGCAATTAGTAACATTTAACCGATTGTCACCGCAGATTAGGATGTGGAGTGTCACGTATGCATAACGGGTCTTAAGAGACGACCTCGACTGGCGCCATGGACGGCGTTGCAGCGTGTCATGCGTATTCTTTTTAAACGAAACCGCTTTAACTTATTCGTATTATGTTTACCTACGAAAATAACACACACTTGAAACCATGCTTCTGTGTTTTAAAAAATTCAGCACGCTTGTTAGAAACATCATTTTCGGGCCTCTCAAAATGGCTGAAAACTATTTTTTAATACTGTTGTAACTCCGAAAATATAACCTGAATTCGTAGTAAAGTGTAAAGCGAGACGCGTGCGTTGGTGTTTACTGAAAAATTAAATGTTGTCACCGCTTCAGGTCCCGTAGGAAAAAACTACAAGGAAAACCTTGCACGCCAGTTTGGCGCGCTGCGAATAGAGGCGATATGCTTCTCGTCAAGCGTGGGACACTGGCTCTTATCGCTACGCTGTTACCACGCGTCAAAGGTGGAAATTTGACACCGACGAAGACTCCTCTTAACATCTCAACAGCTAAGACAGACTAAAATCTCAACTCGGCTAGGAAAACGGAATAAGTAGACGGCATTATGCATCAACAGACTATGCGCGAATTGCTGGTTTTGTATAAAATGTTATTCTGTTTGAAACAGCCTTGTAAAAATTATTTTCCATCCTATATCCTGTGGCTGGGAATATTTGATTTAGGCCTATAGGACTAATATACTTTTGGTAATGCAAAAAATAAGTCGAAGTAGTCCACGGCGTTTCCCAACATTCGTCTGGAGTGATTTCGGTAAGCAATGAAGAACCGAAATTATGTAGGCAGAACCGGGAATCGAACGCGTGACCTCACGAAGGGCGCCGCCTAACTGCCCGTTAGAGGTTCAGAAGTGGCAGAGCTATAAGGGTGACATTGAACCCCGTATCAAGCCTTATATCTCCACTTCGACCCAAGCTCTCAACTAACCTGAAACATTCCCGCTGATCAATTTTTGTAGGTCGTTCGGGATAAAGTAAGCACTAAAAATTTAACCTTTGAAAAATATTACTAGACGTTACTACATATAATTGAACATTAACTTTAGTTCCCTTACTGCTTGCATGGTTGGCAGCGAAATGACGTGCTAGTTCCGTGTATTTTTTAAACTTAAATGCAACAATGAATAAAATTAACCGAAATCGACATAGTTGTATTTTACATAATTAATAAACTTTTCTTTATCAAATTATATAGGTTCATACCGGCTGCATACTTTATCTTACATGCGCAAACATCAAGTGACGTGTCCAGAGAGGTTAGACATTTCCAGTAGTTAGTCGTTACGTGCGGAAAGACACGAATTGTCTGAAAATAGAACTTTAGCAGGGCTTCTTGGAGTGCTCACTTTATTCCGAACCCCACATATGCTATTGGACTTTTAAGTAGCGACCATATAATTGTATTGGTGCAAAGTCTGTAGCAAAGGTTTATTGCACGCTGCTGAGAAGTGGAGGATTTAGAAAAGGGAGGGTGGCATGGGGCCCTGCCCCCCCCCCTTTTTTTTAAGGTCATATTAATTTTGTTCTTTAATTTTTTTTTCAATTTAATTTTTATTAGCACTTTTAAGACATAATTTACTTTAAAATTTTCTTACATAATTAAATTTTTGTGTGTAAACTTCTTAAAAAGCACCGTTTTGCATCTCTATAATTGAAATATTCCTTGGGGAGGACCACCGGATAACCCGCTTTTGGCTTGGGGTGTATGCATACTCACTTTTTAAGGCATAGCCGCCTTCCCCCCCCCCCCCCCTTCTTGCAATGCTGGATCCGACACTGCTTCTGAGTTTCACACACATCCTGTTATATAGTACAGTCTGAAGTTCGGCGAACTGAATGGGCTTCGAAACAGTGTACTTCATGAACATGCGGTGTCCTAAGAATGACATTACGTTCTTGTCCTAAGCATTTTTTTTCCCTACATTGGCACAATTGCAATAGTTGCGTTAAAAAAACGTTTCTACGATCGCACAACTCATTTGAAGCGCGTGGTAACTCAAACAGGCATGAAATGGCTAGCAAAGAACAAAAAGCTGTTTACCTTCAGCGTGATTTATGTATAAAGTAAGATGCCAGCTAGGGGAAGATTCCAGTCATACAGATTTTTTATTGCGTTTCGTTTATTGTTATTAAACATTTTTTTAAATATTTTAGCTCATTTAGTGAGAGATTGTGGTCAGCGCTCAACATCGAGGTCTTTAGCGCCGGTGAGGTGTGTGACATGAGGAGAATATGGAGCAGCGCTGAGAAAACCCGCCGACATCATCCGGCATGATCCACCACATGCCAATCTACGGGAACCGACCCCGCCGGGAATCTAACCCGGATCGACTTAGTGGGAGGCGAATGTTCTGTCCAATCCTTCAACGCGGCTCCTTAATTGCTCTTTACTGATTTAAAAGCAAAAACCAGACTAAAATGGTACCCAGTCGTAATATTTTTTTGCACATATGTTTAAACATTGACTCTGAAATCCTCTTTTGGTGTTGCATTTTCCCCTCGGAATTATTTTATAGGCCGTTCACGATAAAGTGAGCAATGCATAAAGTTTTCTTTCAGCAGTTTTGCAGCCATCTTTACAATTTTTGATACGAAAACTTCCGTTTAACTAAACTCCAGTGTTAAATGTTTCAACGCGCTCTAAAAGTTAACATTATTGATTCAAACATATTTTAAATTAATTAAAAGTTCTGCTGAGTGCTCAATCTATAGTAAACTGCCTATACAATTTTTTTTTCGCCAGATCCCTGGAAGGGCTGTCGTTAATTGGCTTCGAGGGTATAACTGATTCCCCGAACTCGGCAGTTCTAGGTTCAGTTCTGTTCGGAGTTGGGAGCTCTGCGTGTAAAGGACGTGTGCAAGAATAGTTGACGTCAAGATAAGATCGAGACTGCGAAGTCTGAGAACAGTAGCGAGCAAGGTTTTTTCCTTTCTCGAGTGATGGCAGTGGTCCTGTCTTAATTCGCGATGAGGGAGGCAAGACGATAGAACAGCGCCCATCAACGAGCTTACAAGAATATGTTGCAAAGAAATGTAGCTTTTTACCGAAGATACCAGAAGTGGGTTCAGCGTAGTTGCTTACCTTATATAACTTACACGATTTTGTGTTAAGTACACAAGTCAGGCGTGAGTTATTTATATATGGTTGTAATGTAGTTTTTGTGTTAAAACTAATTCATAACGAGATGAACTCTGATCCATGTACCCTAAAGTTTTCGTGACGTTACTGCCATCCACATTTTTGACCAAATTTTTTCGACCAAATGTTTTTGACAAATTTTTTTGGACCAAAATTTTTTTGACCAATTTTTTTGGACCAAAATTTTTTTGACCAATTTTTTTGGACCAAATTTTTTTGGACCAAAATTTTTTGGACCAAATTTTTTTGGACCAAAATTTTTTGGACCAAAATTTTTTTGACCAAAAATTTTTTGACCAAAAATTTTTTGACCAAAAATTTTTTGGCCAAAAATTTTTTGGCCAAAAATTTTTTGACCAAAATTTTTTGAAGCGTTTGGAAGGAAAACTTTTTTAGTGTGGCAGTTTTAAGACAACACAGCACGTGCATCACGCCTTATCGTAGCCTCTAGGCGCAAAATCAGTTTCCCATCATGCATGTCTAGTGATATTAACTAAAAAGATTCGAGAGGGTAAAGTTTAGTGTAGCGTGGATGTTCAATGGTGCACTGCAGGTACTACAGAGATGTTAGTCTATGTGGTTTCCAGTCAAGACAACTTGGTGCAATACCGCCCTCAGTTTTGATTTTACACGTTACCTGCCTACTACGATAATCACTCCATGCTGCATGACCCAAGGAACACTCAGAACCGCTGTCTATTACCTTAATCGATCGCCAACTACTGTCCTGAATGGAGATATTACCGCAAAAATATACTATGGAGAAGTTGATCAGTCCAATTTGAAAAAAGTATGGAGTCAAAACATGGGCAGTAAAGCTACCTCAATAAAGAAAACTCGAAACAAGATAATAGAAAAAAAAGAGAATGGTAGGCTACTGTCCTAATAGATTCAGACTATGGGATCCAGTAACCAATAAGATATAAGTTTCACGTGATGTTAGATTTAATGACGGATGTAATCTGTTTTGAAAAACCAGACCTCGTAGAGTTGATGAATCCGATGTTGTAGATCTCAGAACAGTGGCCATGACATTACTGGCCAATAACTATGTACAAAATATTTTCCTGGATGGTGATGAAATATCTTCCAGTCAATTGTATACAATTTTAAAGGCATATACTGATAAGCCCACGTTTTCCTACCATGTGACGGTGGTTCCCAGAACGGTGTCTTCTGGAAAGATGAGTAGGTATGTTAACAAAGTGGAAAATTAACATCACTTCGTCGTTGCGTTAATTACTTCAGCTAACGTGCACATACTTCGTGGCGTGTCGAAGCTCGTCGTGAATGTTAGATGGGTAATAGGGCAGGAATAGCTTGTTTCTGTTGTCAATCGGCAATACTCTTCAATAACGACTGTCCGTTGGACTGTCCGGGTTCGATCCCCTGCTCCAGCCATCTTGATTTCGGTTTTCCACGGTTTCCCGAGATCACTCAAGGCGAATGCTGGGATGGTTCGTTATCAAAGGCCATGGCCTATTCCTCTCCCAGCTTGTCGTACCAAGTTGAGTGTCAATGTGTCTAATGACTTAGCTGTCGACGTGACGTAAAGCCCACATACCCTATACCATCAGAGATGACTAGCGTGCCCCTTTTCAACGTTGCATAGCTGCCTCTGGCAATTTTGCATGATCGGGACCAAAATGTTGCATGCATAGGGAGTGTTGCATGCTACGTACGTTATTAATTTTTAATTTTCGATAAATTGCACATTTTAATTTGTAACAAGTGTATTTTAAATATTTATATATTTTTTAAATTAAAGGTTCCTACAACATAATTATTTTACGGTAACTACAAAACGGAAATAATTCTAAAGTTTGTTTATATGGTAATCAACTATATGGACGCTTGTAATAGCTTGGAAGTACAAGGTGCGGCAACATTTATATTCCTGTTTTGAAATGTGCGACGTTCAGGCTGTCGATGTCTTAACGGGGCGGGGATGGTCTCTTTCGAGAAGTGTTAGTGTAAAGTTTTGTTCCTCACCGCTGTCAATCGCCATCATGCGTTGGAATAGTGAGGAGCGTATGTGAACCTCTTAAAGTCTTAGTCGAGTAGTAAAATGAATCGGCGGGAATCTTGTACTCTAGTTCAGCGCTTGGCTCGTGCCGGTGCAACATTTTGAAAAACCATTTCGGATCCCCTCAAATTGACTAAAAACAGTTTTCTCAACGTGTTGTATCTGAAAAACTACTGACAAGATTCGTGTGAAACTACTCTTAGGAACATGCAATGGACTTTGATTAAAACTCTCCACTACTCAGTATCAGACGAATGCTCTACGATACCACTGCACACCGTTTGTGTCTTGTGGTAGAGGAGATACCGCGCCATATGAACCTGTCATCACCCTTGGCGACGTGCCTCACTCACACAAACACACGGCCAGCAGTTTTTTTTTTTTTTTTTTTTTTATAATTTTGGCTAGTTATTGACTTCAAGAATATCTAAGTCTATAATTAGCCCAAATTATAAAACTTTTGTTTCGAAAAAAAAAAGAAAAGATTACATAGTACAAACAGTTTCTAACATTTCTATGTAACGGTCTTGTGATATCCGCAACCTTTCAGGATTTAGAAAATTAAACTCGTGAAAACATCATAAATAGAAACCTGTGGCCTTAAGTGGAGTCCTCGATTGGCGCATGGACGGCGTATTCTTTTTTACTCGAAACCGCTTAACTTATTCATATGACGTTTATCTACGAAAAGGACACACTTGAAACTATGCTTATATGTTTTCAAAAAAACAGCACACTTGTTATAAACATGATTTTCGGGCCTCTCAAACTTGCTTAAAATGTTTTTTTTTATATAGAATGCTGTGACTCCAAAAATATTACGTGAAGTCATAAAGTACGAAGCTAGAGGCATGCGTTGGTCTTTACTTCATACTATTCAAAAATCAAATATTATGGTCACCGCTTAAAGTCCCATGAAAAAAAGATTACAACGGAAACCTTGTTTGGCGCTGCGAGTAGAGGCGATATGCTTCTCGTCAAGCGTGGGACACTGGCTCTTATCGCTACGCTGTTCCCACGCGTCAGAGGTGGAAATTTAACACCGGCGAAGACTCCTCTTAAGAGTGAGAGGTAAAAATAAACTCTGCAAACATAAACCGACTTTACGCTTTTTTCGAATCCAAAATGGATATGACAATTTTAGATAATGGTATTTGCCAAATATGTATCCAATTTTTACTAATTCGTTATGCGTGATCTCTTGCACAGCAGTCAAATGCACGAGGTTCCGGCGTCAGAGATTGTGCATAGGAAGTTCGTAACACGGGAAACAATTTTGTTTAAAACGTTGGCTAAAACTATTGTCTAAGATTGCTATTGTTTAATTTTCGCAAATTGGCTTCGAGAAACCTACAGTTAATGCTTTTAGCGTTGAATTATGTACCACGCCCTCTTACGCGCTGACAAAAATCTCTTCAATCCATAGAAGGGTCTCATTCCACGTCATTCTTCGGTGAAAGCAGATACCTACGGGTGGCCAATCGTAAGTCTTCGTTCGGGGTGCGACCCACTGGCTCTTGGTTATCCTCTCCTCGTACGATATTTACTCACTTTCAAAACAGCACCGTGCTATAAATACTGTTCTGAAGCTCTCCAACATCAAGGGAAGGCTTCTTCAAGCTGTTGTACCTCAAAATGTAAGACCTGGATAAAACTACGATAGATCGTGCGCGGGGCTGCGGCTTGAGTCGCGTCCAATCAAAATACAGGTCATCCTTAGTTACGTTCAGGCAAGTAGCTTGCTTGCTTCCGCCCCTCAGAGGCGTGTAGGACGTACAATAGTCATACGTGTAAGATTGTTTCGATATGTGGTATGACTGGTTTCAAATTTTATTTTTTTCCCCCTAATAACTGTAGTTCTAAATAAGCCAAAACAGGAATGAAAACTGTATTCAGTTAATCAAACAGAAAACAATAGATTATAATATAATAATAAATCAAAGAAATAATGACATTATGCACTTAATTGCATAGCGTATAGAAATAGTTTTAAGTAACCACAGAATATATTAAGAGTGAGAATACGTCACCATATTAAATTTCTGTATTTTGTGCCATATGAAAAGGTATAGCATAAAATACAAAAATTCAAGATGGCGTCGCACTTCGTCTTTCAGTTTGTCTTTCAGTTTGTCTTTCTGCTTGTCTTTCTGCTTGTCTTTCTGCTTGTCTTTCTGCTTGTCTTTCTGCTTGTCTTTCTGCTTGTCTTTCAGCTTGTCTTTCAGCTCGTCTTTCAGCTCGTCTTTCAGCTCGTCTTTCAGCTCGTCTTTCAGCTCGTCTTTCAGCTCGTCTTTCTGCCGCTCTCTATTTCTCTCTGTTTTACTCTCGCTCTCTGTCTCAGTTTTGTTGCATGCTGTAATTCTGTGGGCGGGCTGGCTGGGGCCTGAGTTGAAACACCTTGAGGGCTGGCCCATGACTCAAAGCGGGCTGTCTCATAGTGGGAATCCCGACAAGAAACATCATAGGGATCGGCGTACGAGACTCAAATCACGCCCGAAACATGATATGTGTATTTTTAGACCCCTGAAATGCGGGGAGTCCCCAACTGTTTTGCCAAGTATATAAGTGCCGAATCGACAAATTCGAGGCGAGTTCGCTATTGGTCGTGCTAAAGGAAGGTGTTATGCTTGTGGAGAGAGACTGGTGAAGACATCTTGGTGACATCAGTCTACTGCGAGGCTACAGGCCCATACCTTCGGAGCAGTACTGGGTGAGACAAGAGGGCTTCTGCTGCGGGTCGTCAGGTGAAGGAGATGTGCGACGGGAGTCGAACCGAAGACCTCAAGAGTGAAGACAGCAGTGCAATCTGGGTGCTGCACAGTGCGAGGTGAACTATCACCACTTCGGACTGTTAAGGTTGTACATTGTCACTATTTGGAAGATTGTTGATTGTATATATGATTGAACTTTTATTGTGATTTGTAGTTTTTGTTTAATGGTAATTCTTGTGTTTTAATTGTCAAAGTTAATTAACGTTTCTGTGGTACAGTAGAAATCGTTTGAATAATTAAGGGTGTTGTGAAAGTAATAGTTGATTGCTGTTTTGTGTATTTTTTTGTAAACTTTGAGAGCTAGTAAATTAATTTCTTAATTCAACTCTTTTATTTCTAATTATAAGACCTCTATCACAAAGAGCTCAGATAATTGCCCACATATGTAAGTTTTTGCCTAAACTTGTAACAATATTGTTTTAAATAAGTAGCTATATATTTACTTAATAGATAAGTCTGGTGAAAACCACAGTCGTCATAGATCTTATTATTCCAGGAACTGTGAACAAATTTTACTTTCTTCCTAATGTAAGGTTAGTAGTTCATGTATACTGATTCGCCCGACTGCGGATATGTTAACACGCAATCTTGGGTGGTTCCAGTGCACAAGAAAACGAAGATATTGTTTTCTTTGAAAGGGATGAATGGGTTGTTATAAATAAAAATACTTACACGTTTTGTGTGTAAACTTAGCTATAATTAAATTTCGTAGCGTAATTTTATATTAATAATTTTTGTCATTAAGCATTTATTTTGGCGTGCAAAAAATTACACCAAGAGAAGAAACGGTGCGGGTAAATGTACGTTTTTTAAATACAAAATTGCAGTATGTATGTATGCCTGTTAAGCTTCAACGTAAGAATATTTTTAGCCCGTTGGAACGACTTTCGAATGTTGTTACGTGGCAACACTTGCAGACCTAAGCTCATGTTTCATCATATCTGCATGATTATTACACGACTGGCGTGTCGTTTTTCTGCCGGTGACTAACTAACCTGAAGAGTGCTCTGCACCGATAAATTCGTAATTTCATAATTGTTCTGAACACTCCTCAAGTTGCACACATTATATTAAGGACGCCGTCTACCCGCGCGTGAGAGGCTCAAAAGCGACGGAGCAGTAAGGTCGACCTTGGAGCGCGCATCAAATGCCGCGTCGCCTCAACGAGCCAAGCGATGAACTAGCGTGCAAGCTTTCCCGCTGAACCGTTTTTACTATCGGACTTTCAACGACAACACTATCATTTTATCTTGCGCGACGAAAGGGAAAGAGTCGCTCTACAGGTCTATAATATTCAGAATATCGTGAAAATGATTACTCTTACATAAAAATCAGCGTCAAAAGTCCCGATTCGGTCACTTTCACACTAAAAAAAAATACTTGTTAGGAACGATAACAGTTAATGGCGAAATTATTTACCTGTACTAAGATCCTTAAATGCTTTTCGTAGCCTAACAGCGTGACAACATGTTGAATGGTTTTCGAATGAAATCAGGATTGTTAAAGGTCTGCGCGCCTCTTCACGATTCTAGTAGACGGCGCCCTTAATAGTAACTCCCCACAAATAAAAAATTTTGTATCCCATAGTTTCCATACAAGCGTACGTCAAAACAGGGATTTGAATGTTTCCGCTACTTGATCTAACGTAAAAACTATTGGAACAATACAAATTAAACAATTTAGACTGACGGTAAATGTATTTAGCTAACGATGACACCTTTGTAATTTCATGAAAAATTGTTTGTACTAAAAAAAATTCTTGAAAAACTATCAAGAGTCACTGCTGAGTCACTACCAGGCGATTCTTTTTGCGTTGACCAGTGTGACTCTTATCGCGCCCATGTTCCCTATTTTCAGACGCAGGAAACGTTCGGACGAAAGTAAAGATTTATATTGCTACAGAACAGTTTTAAAAAGGCGTGGTATGAAAGAAGTAGGGTACAACCCTTATTTAACCTCTACCCTCCCTCTGGACCAGTCTTTGGGCCTGGCAAGGAAGCTTCTGGAGTCTAGATGGGGAATGCGCCTTATTAATAATCGCCGGCTGGATGGATATTCCTAGACGTCGCTTCGCGGCCTGCCGATGTAGGCGAGGTTGGCTGGAGAAACCTCACCTTGCAGCTTGCCAACATGAAGCCGTAGGTACGTCTGCCAACCTCACAACTTTCAACCATCTCCTCCCCCCTCCCCCTCTCTCCTTTTTCCCCAACTGCAGTTCCCCAAACCCCTCTCCGCAATTTCTCCAATGTGCATTACGGTTCACGTAAAACTTATGTTGACACAGAATGCCCAGTATGAAGGGCAGTGGTATTTTCTCAGTTACTGTAAGGCTAATGGTGGGTTCACAATTGATAACATAGCATAGTACATAGGTCGTTCGCACAAACTTCCATATATATTCTTACATACATGAGTATAGATTCACAATTACAAAAGAGGTCGTGTGCACAGAGACGCTGACATAGGAAATTGTAATATTTAATTTCTTGTGAGTACGCATAGGACAGCAACCAATCACAGGAAAGGATTTTGAGAATGTCCGCCATGTTGGTTTAATCTACAAAAACGCACGAGAACAAAACAAATCTAGAATTGGAAGAAATCTTAATGTTAGAATTTGTTTATATATTGTAAATTGTTTACACTGTGCAGTTCATTGGGACTGCGTTACTAAATTTAATATCAATTTCAAAAAATTTTCATTGGCCTTTGGTTGTCGTACAGCAACGAATATTTCAGATTCGTTGAAAATATTCTATTGGCTAAACATTACAGCAAGATTCAAATTTCGAACTAATTTTGCACAAGGCGTCTGGTCGTGCACAGGTTCCTACTGTTAACGTTCTGTGCTTATGTTTTTTAATTGTGAACCAACCTTAATTCTATGATAAGTTGGAAAGAAAAATAGTTGCATGGGAGAGCTTGGCACGGGTAAAAATTCTGATGCTAGTTGCCTTGCTATCGTTGACGGGTCTAATAAAATATGAAACTGTAGTAAAATTATTTGGCTTGGCTTGGCGAAGAGAGAAGTCATTTAATTTAATTTTAAGTGAAAAAACAGATCCAATTATTAACTTCTTGTACCTTTATGTTAGCGAAAGCTCTGCGATTGATCCGTTCCCAACACTTGCCAATACCAGAGCACGTAACAAGTGGCAGAAATTGTCGCTTGACAAACTTTCAACATAGATTTTTTTAACGTGTAGTATTAAGATTCCACTATACACTTAATGTACAAATTCTTATTTTCAAAGCCATAATGTTTGTTTTAGAGTATAATTGAATAATGTTTCGTTGAAGAACCACTTGAATGTCTTCAACATTTCTGGCCTAAATTAGTTTTTTTTTTTTTTGCGTTAGACACAATTTGTAAACAGTAATATAAAAAAGTGGATACCAATTTTTTTCTGACACAGTTTACATATTATATTTACCAAGTAATGCAAATTTAGGGTAGAAATGTTAAAGAACAAGTACATTAAATTGGTTCTCCAAAGAAACACTTTTTTGAATTATACTCTAAAACAAATATTACGGAATTAAAACAAAGAATTTGTACATCAGGTATATAGTGGAATCTTAACGTTAGCTACAAGCATTCCTGAAGGCTTATCATAATTTTACTTTATTTGTCTCTCTCTCTGAATGTTAGTGTATTCGCCTCCCACCAAGGAGATCCGGGTTCGATTCCCGGCGGGATTTGTCCCCGGATGTTGTAATCGTACTGGACGATACCGCCTGTCGGTGAGTTTACTGAGGGATAGCTAGTTTCCTTCGCCCCTTCATTCCGACGCTGCTCCATGCTCACATCATGTCACCCCTCACCAGCGCTGAAAACCTAAATGTTAAGCGCTGACCAAAATCTCCTCGCCCACTTTTTAGAATTACTTGTAAAATATTACTTCCGTATTACCTGACGTTTCTTCTTATGGGATATGAATAACACAATCGCTCTTATATTTCAACAAATGGCATATGACGTGGGAGTAATTTACTATCTAGAAATGTAAAGATGGATGTTAAGAACTCCTAGAGCATGAAATGTTAATAATGTGCATACGCCTTCATGAATGCCTGTGTGTATGTGTGGGGGGGATACTGTAAATTAAAGATGGTCGTGCGCCATTGTCCTAAAGTGTTTCAGTGGTTAATAATTTAACTTACATGAATTTAATTGGATTTTATTATAAATTCTGTCCTTAAAAACGTGTTTAGCAACCTAGTAATTTTAAGTATAGGTTGTTCGCGATAACGTGAGCATTTTTTGAAGACCATCTTGTCCAGAATAATAATTTAAAAAATAGTACTTATTTTGATCTCGGCCATGAACTTGAGAGTCTAGCACAATCTACACACTTTGATTGTTATTAGGAGTGATTTATTTATGTTAGTAAGTGGCAGGAAATTACAAATCATGATGTAACGAGGGTTTAAAAAGTGCTAAATTTATCCTGAATTAACTGTATAAATCCAGTTTTAAGAACATTTTTGAGTCAAACATCAGTTGGAACACGGTAGTTATTTAATCCAAAAAATTTTCCTTTTCAATTTATTTTGTTACTTAGGGTGGGGTTTTTGTAGGTCTGTTTTACTGTTTAAAGAATATTAGGACACGGTTTCACCAACCTCTGTTAAGTATTTGTTAAACAGGATTAACATAAGAATTTATACGTTAAATCGTCTTTTCAATCGTCTCTTTAACAAATGATAAATGTTTAACAGAGGTTGGTGAAACCGGCCCTAATTCGTCTACTGTTATAAAGGCTCTTCTAATTACCACTAACGTTAGCTAGCAAACTTGATACAATATACGGAAATCATGACGTTATACGTATTAGTTAGTCAACTGAAAAATTAATTGCACTCTCCTTTTGGTTCCCATTTCCGTACCTTATTTACCTTGTTACTTCTGCAATTCAGCCAATGTTCATTCACTGTAACTACACTGTATGCTATACCAACATACCTCAAAATATGTCGTTTTGAGATAAGTGCATTTTACCTTGCATGAGTTACTTTCAAATTTCTGAAGGATGACAGTGCAAAATCAACGCAATATGTTGATATTGCACTGAAACATAACATGTGTTTATCCTCATGCAACGTAAACTGTAGAAGTGTTAAGCCGGATTCACAACCACACTTAACGTAAGTACGAACAAACGCACGTACGTTAAATATTAGAGATTGGATTCACAATATTTAATCTAGACATGCGCGGAAATTTTCTACCATAACAAAATAATATCAGTAATTGATTATCGTAATTTATTTTCATTTTTTCGAAGCGAATTAAATAATTTATGACCACGAGATAAACTATTTCTCAATATATATTAATATTTGAGTCTTACGTTTGCACATGCTGCATTCATAACCACCACTTAGCGTACGTACGTAAGAAGTAGAAATTTGATCAACTCTATTACGTACCGGTACGTACGCACGGACGCGAGGATGTGAATGCTAGCATGCACACTCGGTGTTTCTACTTTTACACGTACGTACGCGCGTACGCTAAGTGATGGTTGTGAATCCAGCTTAAAGTGTTGCAGTAATAATTACTATTACTTGGGGGAAAATGTTCAAAACTAAAAATAATAATTTTAACGTTTGGAATTATTTTATTGGTTATGTTAATACTCTATTAATTAGAAAGAGAAAATGTCATGTATTTCACCGTATACAAAACTAAAGGTTATCTTTTTTTTTTTTTTTTTAATTTTTTTTTTTTTTTTTTTTTTTTTTCTATGAGCTTCTCCCGAGTTTCTCCTCCAGTGTTGTACCTCATCTGGCAGAATTACACTATTGTTAGCAGGTTTCCAAGAACGCAGCGTGTTAATCTGCAGTGTTCCGTTACGCGAAAGATTAGCGCTTTTGTCGAAGACGGCAGGATGTTTGTGTTCTTACTCATGTTCGCGGAACAGCCGGAGTAATGTGAATCTCCATTTATGGGAATTACATCTTATTCCGAATGTCGTTAAAGGTCATTGTCTACAGGATGTCCGGGAGTGTGTTCCTTTGAGAGTAGCTTTAACGGCCCCGACTACCTGTCTACAAAACGTCGTAGCAGTAAGTTAAGAATTTTTTTTTCGTGAACTACACTTGTTTCCAGTGCAACATTCTGCAAAAAAGTAAACGCCGTTTCGGAGACGGGTTTTTAAGTACGTTCAAAACTTTACGAGCATTTGATAGTAGAATTTACTGATCCGGAGAACCTAATTTTCTTACCGGCAATATAGCCGGACACAGAAAGACCTCGTAATGGTGACCTCATAGTCAGTAGACTATAAGCCCTATAAAATTGCTGACATTTCAAAGCTTGCCTTGTAGATAGTAGTAGGGGGAGCATGTATGTTTTGGCCCCACAGGGAGCAAAACCGGCCTAACCTGCATTTGAATAACCTTGCAGCCCCCTCCCCTTGGTGGAGCAAGGCCTCTGATTGGCCAAGACGTTGTCTAGGGGGGCGTGTCCTGAGCTGTGATTGGTTGTAGGGGTCTTTTGGTACGAATAGTACCTAAGTGCCATGAGGTCTG
>PNEQ01080034.1:0-27075 GCA_003012365.1 Medauroidea extradentata | reverse complement strand
TTGTGTGAATGTCTGAGGTATGTAACTTATAATACTTACCACGATTAGACTATACCAGGCAGACTGGCGTGAGTAAGTTGATATATATCTCTAGAGCAACATCCGAGCCAAGGCAACAACAAAGTTAGCAATTTTTTTGTAAGAACAGAAATATAAAATCAACACTTAACTGAGACATATATGCGTTTAAATAAAAAATGAAAATAACCAAAAGACTTCAATCAGGAGTAGCCCTTGCACAGTTCGCTTATATGTGCAGGACAATAACTCTGCGCATTGCATTCCATCATCTTCCTTTAATTTCAAGGATTCTAATCAGTGCTGTTAAGATTTGATAGGTAGTACATCTGGCATAATATGTACCATAGATCTATTTTCAAAGTAAGTTTATTTACATTAAAATAATATAAATATTTGGAAGTAAGAAAACGCCAAATTTAAGCGTAAGTAATAAAGAAGTGTTATTTATAACAAGGAAGTCATTATAACATTTTGAAAAATCATAAACTTAAAGGCAAATTCCAGGTTATCTACAACGTTTCGCTGCCTAGCCACATGATATTTCATTTATATTTGTATGTAATAAACCTTTTTATATTATTATGTAATAATAATTTATATTTGTATGTAATATACATTTCAAATTTGTATGTAATATACCTTTCTTTATATGGGAAACAAAAACTTAACGTTTACATTCGTAACTTTAGTATTCAAAATAAACATTTACTAATTTACTTTTGAAATAATGCACTGTAATATATGATCTACAGAGGTTACGTTTGTGTAGGTGGATATGGCTGTAAAGTCTATCAATAAAGAGTGATGACTTTATTATTCTGGTTCCAGCTAGCATACGGATTTGACGTTCAATAAACAACCATGGAATAAAGACTGCATGAGACAACAATTAAATTTCCACAAACAAATGTATTTATTGAATCTCAGGGCACGGTCCAAGAAGGTAGAGGTCATGACACTGAGGAATAAAATGTGACTACTTCTTGTCGCTGAGCGCTAGTAGTAATTTAGTGGAAGATTTGTCTTGTTTTTGTTATTGGCTTAGTTAAAAATGTGAAGTTGTTACCGGAATTGCGAGTATTATATCGAAGAAAAAAATGGGAACGTAATATTGTATTGGAACACATTTTTTAAAGCAATAAAATTTACTTTTTCAATATTTTACTTGTAGATGCACATTGCAACGATTCTAAGTTTTTGTAGGGCACGAATTATAAAATGTTCGAATGTGTTCACTTAAACAATAATACACAACATATTTCTTTAGACTACTTTTATAAACAGTTCCACACATGCCAATGCATTTATGAACATGGTACATGTATATAATATATCAGCTTACTTTATTAGCATTATTTTATGTAAATAATTGCAAAAATGTTAAAACGGTAGATGTAAACAAGACAAATATTCCACCAAATTACTATTAGCGCTCGGCGACATGAAGGGGTCACTTTCACTTACAGGAGAGCATACGCAGTGTCAAGACCTCTTCCTCTTAGACCGTGATCTCAGGGTTAAAGGTCGGAACAAACTGGAAGTTATTGTCTATTGTGTGCGAGGATGGTAATGTAAAATAAGGATAAATAACTGAAATAATTTACTTGTGTACCCTAGGAGAATGTATAGGTAACCATAGTAAATTTAAAGAACAAATGCAATAGTTAGCTACTCAAGCCGCAAACTTCAGAGAGAAACCCGCTGCAGAGCCAGTCTTCAACACAGTCCATAATTAAAAATTTTAAGTATTATCAAGCAACACGAACAAGGACTTTGGTTGGGGGCCTTGCACACGGGAATAATTAGTCACCCTACCAGTACTATCTTCGTAGAATGGATGGACAGGCCTCTGAAGACTATTGGTGACCATGTGCATCAACCCAGGCGACTTGTCTGACGGTCTTCAATTTCACGATCAGCCTTATATCGACGTCGTGGCTTTCGTCTTCCAACAGCGATTCACCAGACACGTCCACCATTCATGGTTTTTCAACTATTTCTGAACTGGCTCTGCTCTTCTCTATGCACATCGACATTGCACTAAACATTCATTCTCCCAGCAGTGCATGCAGTTACAATAAATTACACTATTTATCCTAAACGAACAGAACATAATAACATGTTAAATATACAAAACACTAATAAAAATTAAAATATTCACATAACATAAACAAAATAAATACCATAAAATTTTTATGTATTGACAAATCTGAAAAGGTTAAAATAATATACTAGAGCACATAATTTAATGAAATAAAATTTCGGTGTTATAAAGTGAAACATTTCTTTGGTTCATACACAATCGATAGTTATTTTAAATTCCCTGTTTTTGGTTGTACTCCATTAAAAGTCAAACCATGTTTGATAGAGTAGAAAAAATTTTGCAAAATTTTTCTTAGTTATATCAAATGAATGCAGTTAAAAATAACACGACACTGTGTTAATCATGCAACATGAACTGAAATGTTGTTCTTTAAAAATATTGTTATTATCTGGTAATGAAAAAAACAAGCTTATAAAATATTTGCAAAATGTCGATATGCAAAATGTTATACGTCATGTTTTGTATACAGACCGAAAACATAACTACAGTAACAGCTTAGGATATCGCGTAACGATATATGACACTAAATACAAATAAACTAATTCAAAGGGTGATGTATCTTCGGAGTCATCAGTTAACGTTAAAAATGCCACGAGACATTCGTAAATGTATTGTTTTCATTATGTAATGCATATTTTACTGAAAAATAACACGCATGCCATCAATCTGTATTGTGATATTTCAGACATAGGAATTATTACAAACAATGATAATATAGTAATTAACGTAAATATGATTTGTTAGAAGACGTAAAAAAATGAAAATATTACTAACAGGAATAAACTACATGAAAATGTTTTGACACACAACGTTACAGTTTATTCAGTATAACTACGACGCTAAACGAATGTTACTTTCATGTAATTATTCATGTTTCTTGGAAAATTTCGAAAATATACTGTATATAATTTGTATCACACGAGTTTTAGTAATTAAAAATATTATTTACATATTTATTTCTTGCTTATTTCGATGTGAATGATATAAAATCCATGGGTATATTTTATTTCCAGATACACTACAGTGTTCTGACAAGAACTTTCCTGACTTCAGTACTAGCGAGTGTCTGAACACCTCAGATCAAAAATGGAAATAGAGACCTCCATTTCGGCTTCTGGGAATAAACTTGAAGCTATGGCATCAATTAAAGGAAGGTATGTGGCTGTCATGAAGAAGGCAATTAAAAAAATCAAGCAAAATCAAGTTAGACAACAACAACTTGAATTTGAAATTGAGGCCCTTAAACTAACCCTTCTTAATGCTGCACAAGAGATTAACGACCTTGAAAGTAAAAATCTTCTGCTGCAAGAAGAGTTAAAGCTCATACAAGAAAAACAAGAGTCTGGTAGTTGGGCTTCAACAGAAACCATGGTAGCAGTGATCTATCAGAAGGCAAAAATACCCACGAAGAAAAGCCTTCGCCAAAGATTCACATTATGGATTTCCAAAAAACTTAGGTCATATTAAAGAAATAGAAGAACATTCGCAAAAAAAAAGTTACAAAATTTTAAGTTACATAACAATTCAAAATATATCTGTGAAAACTATAACCTAAAAGGCTTAAAACTGTAAACACATTATGAAACTTAAGAAACTCAAGGACCAACTAAAATTTGTAGGTATATCAAAAAGACACCAATGTTATTGAAAATAATAAATTGACCTAGAAAAAAATTACCAACAAATATATGCTATCATGTACAACTTCACATAGATTTAATGTTAAAGAAATCAAAAATAAGTGCACTGACATTTGACAGTGTTGATAAGTGAACAATACAAAGTTTGTAAAGTAATATTTTTAAATCATAGAAATTTTAAATGATTCAAAATTAACTTTACAATACAAACAAACATACATACGAAGCCAATGTTAAACTGCCTTCCACCCAGTTATTTCTGCTATCAAAGAAAAAGATGCCAATTAAAGAAAAACAGGAAGTTTTGAAAAGTAATATAATGAACCTTAATGAATTATGTGTCACTGTTGAATTTTCAATTGTCTCTTGGTTTAAATTACAAACTTTCATTCGTCACAAAGTATTACTGCAGTTATAAGCAAATGGTACTAACTATAAAATAAAAAATCCATAGGTTTTTTTATTCAGTTCTCAAAAGTTTTATTTGAATTAAATAATTATTACTTTAAATACAAGGTTTCATAATGTAGTGATGTAGAGAATGTTTCAAAAAATATCCATGTTAACATTTTCAGCACCTGTGAGAATATCGGTGAGTTTAGAGCAAATGTGCCACATTAAGAAGGAAAACGTTTTTACCGAAAATACTTCACTAAATGTACTCTAAAAAAATGCACTGTAAAGGAACAATATTTACATGACTTTTAGACACCCTAGAATACAATTAATTTATTACTACAGTAACATACAGTTATTGTTAATTTTGGAGGTGGTCCCATCCAAGATTAACAAACGTGTAACGATGTAGTGTTGGTATACTTTTAATTTAACGGAATTTGGAATTTAACGTTGACGGAAACTAAGCATTTCTAAATCAACACAAAAACAGCAAATGCGCGGTGTTGAACAGTATGTAGTTCAGTGAAAGCTGTATCGAATTAGTGTAGGTTCTAAAAAATTGTTATCACTTTTAAGAAATTATTTAAAATTTCTTACAAGCTTGTGTGGCACTTACTCTAAAAATATATTACTGACCTAATAACTTAATTGTATTCTAAGCAGCCTAATGATAGCTCAATTATGTTTTACTTTTAAGTGCATTTGTTTTCAGGGTAGATTTTTGATATCGTTATAATGTTTGTTAATTATTTTATTTCCATTTTATGATATTTTGCGGAGATCCAGTGCCTACTTTCCACATGCATGTAATATTTCTCATTATAGGTCCGTCGTGACATCGCAGTCCAAGTCAGTCCAAAAAGTCCTTGACAAATGTTAGGTACAAACCTAGTCTTGGATTGTCCTAATCTTACAATTCCTGCATCACAATACATTTCGTATTTGAAATTTCCCGGCTGGTTCGGTCACCCAGGATTATCGCATATAGGAATTATGTCGGACATAGCCGCTGATCGGCGGATTTTCTTGGGTATCTCCCATCTTCACCGCCTTTTAATTCCGGCACCGCTCCATACTTACATCATGTAATTACTCACCAGCGCTAAAGACCTGAGTGTTAAGCGCTGACCAAAATATCACTTACTCCTATCCGGTTTAGAGGAGATTCCAGGTGTATCTTCGAAATCGAAGGTCTAATGCCCATAAAATTAAAATGGGACCTATGTGTAAACGTCCTCTTTCAAAAATACGTTTTCCAAATATATTTATAAACAACAGTGTTCTGAAGTAACAAACAAAAAAGAACAGGATTGATAACCTCATTGTTTAGGAAGTAGGTTATAAAAGAAATTAACTGTCAACACTATTTATTTTACACAATTGTAAATATGTAAATGTGTTAAGACACATTTTGTAGTTTTGCTGTGTAAGATGATAACCATCGATTCAAAAATGTTCTGAGTTAATGAACTTGTGTTACAGGAAAAAGTGTCTCTAATAACAATATGACAGCCGTGAATTAAAGAAAATTATTCAGCCAGACTCTGCAACCAAACTTCTAATAGAAATGGTAAGTGACTATAACGATGATATTTTGTGTCTTTTAGACTGTCTAATCATTGCGAACTTAGGTCGTCGTGTACTTGGAAAATTTTCAGGCATCAACCTAAATTAATAATTAGTGTAAAGTATTTGAAGATTTACCTAGAATAATTGAGTTTGGAAGATTTTTGTGTACGTCTGCGACACTTCACAATTTATACGATTTTAAAGTTTTTGTCACACAGCCTAGAAAAAAATATTTGTAACCGTTAACTGCAAAAAATACGGTTTAAATATTAAAATCTGGTACAGATTGTGTTAATTTGTGTATAGTATAATTCAATACTTAATATTGTGGGATTGAAAATCGTTTTTTCGTATTTGAAGGACAATTACAAGTACATTGTCTGATTCAGTAAATATGCGAAGACAACACAGAAATGTTAACTAAGGCAACATTGTAACCATGATTACTAACTTACGTTCCTGATTATTTGGCAACGTAATAAATGAGTCAATGTTACGGTACCGCAACAGATAGTGATCAGACCACTCGTCTACCAACAAAATTGCGCGGGTCTGAATCCTGGAGAAATCAAACATGATTTTTTGATTTACTAATACTAAGCCTGTCCTACATTGCTCTTGTTTAATCATGTATGAAGGAAATATCCCAACAGTGACTCGGAGTCAATTTATGAAACCATAAACAACTTAATAGGAAGTGACCGGATCTGAACTTTGTCCTCGTGAATGTAAATATGGTGAGGTGAAATATCTGTAATTGTTGTTGAGAGACTGTGATTTAACTTTATGAGATAGGTGGTCTTATGAGTAAATGGTAAATACGTTTTCCTATGACTAATGATATTTTATGTGTACTAAATTATACCTTCATTTAAGGCATTGGTAGTAGTTGTTTATATTTTGTGATTAAATTTTAATAATCGTGTAATACTGTAAAGGTTAAATATTACATTTTAGGATTGAAAATTATAAAGTCTCTCTCAAAAAAAGTTTAGTTGATTTAACTTAAATATCAGAATAAAATTATTTCATGACATGTGTAAACCATCACAACTGAAGTGTTTCTTAACTGTAACAAATACATGAATAAAGGGTTTTTGTATATTTTTTAAATGTACATGTTCAAATGTTAAGTTTATTTCACAGACATATTTGTCAATGCCATTAAGTAATTTGGTTCTCAGATCCTAAAAATCGGTAATGACCTTGCGAATAAACAAACCAGACATACCACAATAGGAGACGAGTAATATAGACTCAATACTACCAATACACTTTTCTTCACCAAGGATAATAACTTACTTGTATGTTTATATACTTCTCTCAAGCCTTTAGCTAAAGTATGTATTAAAAACAATGTATGTAATGTCTCTTCGTATTATATATTATCTCTTGATAATTTTTGTACTTTCGCTTACACTTTTTTCTATTGAAAAACTTAAGTAATCTTGCACACAGATATTTCAAAATAGCACTCTACATATCTTTAGTAACATTTAAAGTTAACTGTACTGTTCATGAATTACTTAGAGCATTAACGTACATACAATGTCGAATACAGAGTAACGATAGTATTAAAATAATATAACTAGGAAAATATCGCTTATTAAATGTCAGAAATAAGTTTATAATGATGCAGGCAAGATCTTGAAGAACATGCGTAATTAACAGTTTCTAAAATAATCCTTTGCTGTCCTCCTGCATATACTTTAAGAAATACAACGAGATATTACTGTGGGGCATTATATTTTAACATCTTTCAAAATCATTTCAGTTATGTTTTGGTGATTATGGGTTCTAAATGTTTACATTTAATAACCTTGACAAAGTAAGAAACTTACTTGCAAAGTAGATATTTTGTGTAAGATAATAACTTATCGTTAAAAGTAGGTTTGCTGCACAGATCGATGTGCTATTGTATACATCGCTTATGTCACTGTTTTATACATAATGTTCATCCCGCAACGAAAAGCATTGCACTCGACACATCCACCTAAGGTTAAAACAATTAATATACTACATTTATTTCCCTGTGTAGATTGTCCGTTTCAAAATTTATAGAAATAATAACGAAAAAGAATGAGACAGAAACATAACTTAATTTATAACGTTGTGTAAATTCCTTTTTGTCCAGCTGGAAACCAGTAAGCAAAACAAAATTCGGAATAACAAAAATTTTTATTAATACGTAATGTATGGTTTGAAATTTTGCATTATAATGGTATTTTTGCTAGAGATGTTAAGAGATAACAGATTATAAGTTATTTCTTCAAATAACTTGAATACAAATTAAACTAAATGTATTGCTCTCAAATTTCGAAAACAGTTCCGAAAAAATTTACTATCAATGATGAGAACTATAAGAGAACCAATAATAAATATAAAACAGAACCAAGATTGCAATTCTTACATTTTAACAACTGCAAGTTAAAAATCTACAGAAATATTGTGTATTGAAAATATTTTACAGAATTATTTATTTATTTATTTTCATTTATTTATTTAATTGGTAATTTTACATGCATTCGAACAGCACAAGGCCTTGGTAGAGGGACACTGGGGGAATAGGGGAAGGGATCGACCAGGGCCTCTTGAAGGAACCATCCCAGCATTCGCCTGGAGCGATTTCGGAAAACTCTATAAAACCTAAATCATGATGGCCGGAGCCGGGAATCGAACCCAGATCCTCCCGTATGCGAGGCGAGTGTTTTACCACTGCTCCACCACGCTTCGTCATTATGAGTACTTATTGTATAAATTTTCCAATAATTTTTAAAATTTTACTAGTGTCCAAAGAAAACATAAAAAGCAAGAAAAGCCTACCAGATCCCAAATATACAATTTGAAATGTAGAAAACTTTATAGCACACGACTCGTGATGCCTTAATGTTATCTTGTACTTACCAGACCCGCGAAGAAGTGCCGAGGTCTTCCCCCAGGACAATGGCATAAACCAGAACCATGACGCAGTGCCAAGGGCTTCCTGTTGGGACCATGGCATGAACCAGAAACATAACGCATGCAGAGGTCTTTCTGTTGGAACCATGGCAAGAACAAGAACCATGACGCAGTGCCGAGTTCTTTCTGTTGGGACAATGGAATGAACCAGAAACACGACGCAGTGCCAAATTCTATTCTGTTCGGACCATTGCATGAACCGGAACCATTATGCTGTTCCGAGGTCTTCCTGTTGGGAAAATGCCATGAACGAGAACCATGAAGCAGTGCCCAGGTCTTCCTGTTGGGACCATGGCATGAACCAGAACCATGAAGCAGTGCCCAGGTCTTCCTGTTCGGACCATTGCATGAAACAAAACCACGATGCAGTTCCGAGGTCTTCCTATTGGGAACATGCCATGAACCAGAACCACGAAGCAGTGCCCAGGTCTTCCTGTTCGGACCATTGCATGAAACAGAACCACGATGCAGTTCCGAGGTCTTCCTGTTGGGAATATGCCATGAACCAGAACCATGAAGCAGTGTCCAGGTCTTCCTGTTGGGACCACTGAATAAACCAGATCCACGACACAGTGCCGAGGTCTTCCTGTTGGGACCATGGTATGAATCAGAACGACGACACAGAGCCGAGGTCTTCCTGTTGGGACCATGGCATGAAGCAGAACACGACACAATGATGAAGTCCTCCTGTTGCTACCATGGATTGAAACAGGACCACGACGCAATACGAGGTCTTCCTAATGGGACCATGGCATGAACCATAACCACGACGCAGCGTCGAGGTCTGCCTACAGGGACCATGGCATAAACCAGAACCACCACGCAGTACCGAGGTCTATTCTTTTGGGATCATGGCATAAACGAGAACTACGATGCTGTGCCGAGGTCTTTCTTTTGGGACCACGGCATAAGCCAGACATGCTCCACAGTAACGTGGTCTTCTTGTTGGGACTATGACCTATACAAGATCATTGATGCAGTGCCGAGGTCATCTTTTTTTACCATGACATAAACCAGAACCACGATGCACTGGCGATGTCTTCCTGTTGGGACCATGGCATGAACCAGAACCACGACTCCGTTCCGAGGTCTTCAGTTTGGGACAATGTCATGAAACAGAACCACGACGCATTCCCGAGGTGTTTTTTTTTTGGACCATGGCATGAAACAGAACCGCGACACAGTCACGAGATCTTCCTGTTGTGATCATACCATGAAACAGAACCACGATGCAGTTACGAGTTCTTCTTGTTGGGAACATGCGATGAACAAGAACTACGATGCAGTGCCAAGGTCTTCCTGTTTGGACCATTGCATGAACCATAACCACGACGCAGTTCCGAAGTCTTTCTGTTGGGACCATGGGATGAATCAGTACCACGACGCAGTGCCGAGGTCTTCCTGTTGGGACCATGGCATGTAGCAGAACACGACACAATGTGTTGAGGTCCTCCTTTTGCTACCAAAGATTGAATTAGGACCACGACGCAATGACGAGTTCTTCCTGATGTGACCATGGCATGACCCAGAACCACGACGCAGTGCACAGGTCTTCCTGTTGGGACCATGGCATAAACCAGAACCACCACGCAGTACCGAGGTCTATCCTTTTGAGACAATGGCATAAACCAGAACAACGACGCTGTGCTGAGGTCTTCCTTTAGGGACCATGGCCTGATCAAGATTATTGACACAGTGCCGAAGTCTTCCAGTTGGGACCATGGCATGATTCAGAACCACGACTAAGTTCCGAGGTCTTCTATTTGGGACAATGTCATGGACCAGAACCACGACACAGTCCCGAAGTCTTTCTTTTGGGACCATGCCATGAAACAAAACAGCGACGCATTCACGAGGTCTTTGTGGTGGGAACATGCCATGAACAAGTACCACGACGCAGTTACGATTTCTTCCTTTTGGGAACTTGCCATGAACAAGAACAACGATTCAGTGCCATGGTTTTCCTGTTTGGACCATTGAATGAACCATAACCACGACTCAGTCCCGAGGTTCTCCTGTTGGGTTCCTTGTGAGAACCAGAATCACGACGCATTGCCGAGGTTTTTCTGTTTGGACCATTGCATGAACCAGAACCACGTGGCAGTGCCGAGGTCTTACTGTTGGGACCCTGACATAAAGCAGAAGCAAAACGCAGTGCCGAGGTCTTGTTTTTGGGATCATGGCATAAATCAGAACCCAGACGATGTGCCGAGGACTTCCTGTTGGGACCATTACATAAACCAGAACCACGACGCAGTGCCGAGGTCTTCCTGTAGGGACCATGGCATAAGCCAGAAATGCTACGCGACGAGGTCTATATTTTGGGTCCATGATATAAACCAGAACCAAAATGCAGTGCCGAGTTCTTCCTGTTGGGACCTTGGTATGAACCAGAACCACTATACCGAGCCGAGAACAATTATGTTGGGAACATGGCATGAACCAATACCACGACGCAGTGCCGAGATTAATCCTGTTGGGACCATGGCATAAACCAGAACCATGAGGAAGTGCCAAGTTCTATCCTGATGGGACCATTGCATGAACCAGAACCACAACGCTGTGCCAAGGACTTCCATTTGGGAATATTGCATGAACAAGTACTATGGCGTAATGCCGAGGTATACCTTTTTGAAAAATTGCATAAAAAGAATCATGACTCAGTGCTCAGTCTTCGTGTAGCGACCATGGGATAAAATTAAACCACAATGCAGTGCCAAGGTCTTTCTGATGGGACCATAGCATGAACCAGAACTACGACGATGTGCCGAGGTATTCCTTTTGGGGCCAATGCTTGAACCAGATCCACAACGCAGTGCCGAGTTCAACCTATTGGGACCATGGCTCGAAACAGAACCACGACACAGTGCCAAGGTCGTCATGTTGGGAACATGGCATGAAACAGTACCACAAGGCAGTACCGAGGTCTTCCCGTTGTTACAAAGGTTTGAAACAGGACCACGACACAATGCCGAGATCTTCCTGATGGAACCATGGCATGAACAAAAACCACGACGAAGTGCCAAGGTCTTCCATTTGGGACCATTGCATAAACTAGTACCATCATGCAATAACGAAGTCTATCCTTTTCGGACCATGGCATAAACCAGAAACACGACGCTGTGCCAAGATCATCTTTTAGAGACCATGGCACAAGCCAGACATGCTCCACAGTAATGAGGTCTTACTGTTGGAAACATGGGCTAAAATAAGATCATTGATCCAGTGCCGAGGTTTTCCTGTACGGACCATGGTGTGAACTAGAACCACGACTCAGTTCCGAGGTATTCTGTTTGGATAAATGTCATGAACGAGAACCACAACGCAGTCCCGAGGTCTTTCTTTTGGGACCATGGCATGAAACAGAACCGTTACGCAGTCACGAGGTCTTCCTGTTGGAAACATGCCATGAAACAGAACCACTATGCAGTTACGAGTTCTTCCTGTTGGGAACATGCCATGCACCAGAACTACGACGCAGTGTCATGATGTCCTGTTTGGAACATTGCATGAACCATAACCACGACTCAGTGCCGAAGTTCTCCTTTTGGGACCATAGCATGAACCATTAACCCCGATGCAGGGCCGAGGTTCTCCTGTTGGCTCCCTTGTGTGAACCAGAACGACGACGCATTGCCGAGGTTTTTATGTTTGGACCATTGCATTAACGAGAACCACAGAACCACGTCGCATTGCCGAGGTCTTACTGTTGGGACCCTGGCATACAGCAGAAACAAAATGCAGTGCAGAGGTCTTCTTTTTGGGATCATGTCATAAATCAGAACCCAGACCATGTGCCGAGGACTTCCTGTTGGGAACATGGTATAAACCAGAACCACGATGCAGCGCCTATGTCTTCCTGTAGGGACCGTAGCATAAGCCATAAATGCTATGCAGCGAGGTCTATACATTGGGTCCATGATACAAACAAGAACCACAATGCAGTCCAGAGGTCTGCCTGTTAGGACCATGGCACACACCAGACTTCAGATGCAGTCCTGAGATTTTCCTGTTCTGATTATGGCCTGAACCAGAACCTCGACGCAGTGCCAAGTTCTCCTTTTTGGGACTATTGCTGAACCAGAACCACGATGCAGTACTGAGGTCTTCCTGTTGGGACCGTGTCATAAACCACAAACCCGACGCAATGCCCAGGTCTTACTTTTGGTACCATGGCATGAACCGGAACCACGATGCAGTTCCGAGGTCTTTGTTTTGGGAACATGGCAACAACCAGAATCATGATACAGTCCCGATGTCTTCCTGTTGGGAACATGCCATGACCAGAACCATGACAAAGTGCCGATGTCTTCCTTTTGAGACCATAGTATGAACCTGAACCAAGATGCAGTTCCGAGATCTTCTGCTTGGGACCACGGCATGAACCAGAAACACGATGCAGTGCCGAGGTCTATCCTGTTGGGACCATGGCATAAGCCAGAACCACGATATTATGCCGAGGTTTTCCTTTTGGGAATATGGCATGAACCAGAACTATGATGCAAAGCCGAGGCCTTCCTGTTGTGACCATGGCATAAACCAGAACCACGATGCAGTGCCGATGTCTTCTTGTTGGAATCATGTTATAAACCAGAACTACGATGCAGTGCCGTGGTCTTACTGTTGGGACCATGGTATAAAACAGAACCACGACTCAGTCCCGAGGTCTTCCTGTTGGGACCATGTCATGTACCAGAAACACGAAACAATGACGAGGTTTACCTTTTGGGACCATGGTGTGTACCAGAACAACGATGCAATACCGAGATCATCGTTTTGGTGCCATGGCATGAAACAGAACCACGATGCAGTCCCGAAGTCTTCCTGTTGGGTACATGCAATGAATCAGAACCACGACACAGTGCCAAGGTCTTCCTTTTGGGACCATTGCGTGAACCAGAACCGCGACGCAGCGCTGAGGTCTTCCTATTGGGACCATGGCATGTACCAGTCCCACGACACAGTGCCGAGGTCATCCTGTTGGGTCAACGGCATGAACCTGAATCACGACGCAGTACCGATGACTTCCTGTTGGGACCATGGCATGATTCAGAACCACGACGCAGTGCCATGGTCTTCCTGTTCGTTTAATAGCATGAACCAGTATCACGACGGAGAGCCGAGGTGTTCCATCTGTGACCATGGCATAAAACATACCTGTGGTGATGTGTCGAGTTCTTCTCCTTGGGACCATGGCATGAACCAGAACCATGACACAGTGTCGAGGTCTTCCTTTTGGGAATATGGCATGACCTAGAACCCAGACGCAGTGCCGAGGTTTTCCTGTTGGGTTAATGGCATAAACCACAACCACGACGCATTGCCGAGATCTACCTGTTGGGTTAATAGCACTTACTAGAACCCAGATACAATGCCGAGGTCACATGTCAGGAACCAGACCCACGATGTTGTCCGAGGACTTCAGTTGGGACCATTGAATAAACCAGAACCACATCGTAATGCCGAGGTCTTCGTGTTAAGATCATGGCATGATCCAGAACCGCGACGCATTTCCAAGGTATTTCTTTTGTGATCATGGCATGAACCAGAATCACGATGCTGTGTTTTGTCCTCCTGTTGCGACCATGACTTGAACCAGAACCACGGCGCAGTGCTGAGTTCTTCCTGTTGGGATCACGGCATAAACCGGACCTGCAGTGCAGTGCTGAGGTTTTCCCCTTGGGACAGTGTCTTAAACCTGTGACACAGTTCCTTTAACTTTTTTGTGTGCATTGAGGTAAGTAAATAGTTTAAACTTTCAAAAATTTAGCTGTTAATTTATCGTTGTACAACATGAACATAACTTATTTATTCACTCAAGTAATATGTTACCTCATATATGTAATACTATGCTATAAATATTACATTAAAATGCCCTGTATTTTGAAAGTATGAACGCAGCAAGTATTATACTCAAGTCTAGTCAGGTTACTAAGTACTTTCTGTTTAATGAACTTTGGCTGACGGGTTCAAAAGTGTTTAGGGACAGAAGCATGTGCACCTGCAAACACATACATAAACTTTGGGATGTAGATTAAAATTTTAAACCACATTTTAATACAAAATGTTATGAACGAAAAAACATTTGATAGCATTAAGTCTGATTCATTAGATAAATCAACTATTTTTTTTTTAATTATCCAATTATCATTAAAACTATATAATTCGTATATATAATCGTAATTACGAATCTGTTTAGTAATAACAAATATCTCTTTTCACAAATGATCACATTTTCATAGAAAAGTCAGTAAAATTCATTTTTATTGTTTGTTAAATTGTAAACATGATTAAGGGATCATTACTAACCTGACATCATTTAAATATCTGAAATAGCTAGATGATCGTACCTCAAAGTGATAAAAAAAACGTGATGGTTGTTGTATGTAATACACATGGACGAAACTGCGTGCAGTTGATCAAACTGTTAGAATGTAGTCCAAGTACAGTGGTATTCAGTGAAATGCCAAGAAAGTTACATACAATCATTTAGAAACATGTTAGTCAGGTAAGTTAATAAAACTAACAAAAAAATATTATGAATTCAAGGTGGGTTTTAGTAGCGAAGTGTGGTTTTAGTGTCGTTAGCCTAAAGTGAAATATTCGACCAGAACCCAAGATTTATACTATTAGTAACCGGATAGGCTATCAATACAGAAAAGGGAAAATTCTGGTCCCTCCATGGCAACACTTGAATAAAAACAAAACTTCTATGTTTTTGCAAACTTCGAAAGTAATTTTTGGAATGCATGATTTTTTTCAAAATGTATGTTTTCTTTTTCTAATGAACTGGCCAAACGTTCAAAGGAATTAAAAATAATTTTGAAAACGAAACTTAAACATATTTACATTAAAGTAATTTATAAAAAAAATATTATACAGTGCTCGCAATTTCCACCGTTTCGATCATCTGATATTAATTGAAGCAAGTTTAGAAAATTACATACAGCATTTTGCAAATGCAACCGATTCCATTGAAATGTATCACAAAATTCTATAAAGCCACAGCTGTCCTGATAATTCCCGCTTTTTTTATGTTTGTTGACACATTCATTAAAGATTATTGTTTTTAATGTATTTACGGAATAGAAAAAAATACATGACATTACTTTGATAGCGTAAATATCTCGTTTCACTATAGCAAGCGCATTATTATAACTGTTAAATAAATATTATGTATTATTCAATGTATTCGCACGGTTTGTAGAATCTTCATTATTAAAATTACAAACCAGGAGGCATTACTAACATTTATTGTTTAAGGCCTGTATTTCTACCTCCTGATAAAGTTCTGGATAAAACATGTCTGGAAGATAGTCCAGAAAAGTGTATTACGGCCCTCTTATATCACTTATCCGAGATACTATTCACTGGATAGGCTATCAGCTACTACGACATGCTGATAGGAACTTATCCAAAAGTTATACATGTAATTGGAACAAAAATGGCTTCATATATGTTTGTTAAACATGAAGTTGATGTTAGGATCCCACTTCACAAAATGGAGACCTATAAATTTCGATGACTGCAGAAAACGTAACAAAAATTATGAGATTAGTAATAATTATGTAGATATTTCAGCTTAAATTTTTCGTGTTATGACTTATTTTGGTTACGACGCGATTATTAACACTATTTTTAACTACATTTTAACCAGTATTTATTGTGTTGCATGCGTGAATTATAGAATTAAATTTTTCTGTGGCTGTTATTTTATTTGATACCTGTATTTTAATCAATAATTTACTTAATGATGTTTATAAACATGAGAAACAGTGGCAATTTGTAATATTCGTGAAACCTTAAAACCACAACAACACAACGAAAAAATATTTCAATTAAAAAGTATACAGTTAGCTACATTTTTACTACCAACTTATGAAAGAATTAACCAAGTACCTCCTAATATCTACCTAACTTTATCTGGTTACTATCCAGAGGTCGTAATATACAACTGCTAAATATACATAGCTGATAGCCTATCCATCAGATAGTAATGAGCCAGTTTTATCAGAAGGTGGTAATACAGGCCCTTAAAGAAGCAAAGTAACATTACATTCTTATTTAGCAGAAGTTTTCACTGGAGAATACTCTATTGCTGCCCTGCAGTTAAACATTGTCCCTTTGTAGCAGTTAAAAAACATTATAACAAAGCGAGTAGCACAGTTTATAAAGAAAAATTCAAATACTTATTATATTTTTATTTAATACTCATTATTAGGAGGTAAATGTTAAAATGATACAAACTGTACCAGCTTTGTGTATTCAACAAATTTTATATTTGTACGACAGTTTAGATGACTTTCATTTCAGTGGACAGCTGCAGGTGTGTTAAATTTCTGTGTATATATTTGTTATAAGTAAGTTAATACTGTTTTACATTACTCAATAAAATGTTTCCGCAAAAATGACTCTTACTAGCTGCTAAGAAAGAACATAAGCACACTTTACGTATGATAATATGTATTTTGTTTGTTACAGTTGACAGCAGTCAGTATCTTCGACCCTGTTGTCCTCACATTCATACGACTACATACACAAGACTTCGTGCTTCCACGCCCTTGGTTTTCAAGCATTTTTACGGTCATACATATACCAAAATTCAGACTTTCATGAATATTGTACGTTATTTTATGATCCAATAATCTCCCGCTTTGGAAAAACTTCTGAAATACATTCTATGTTAATAAATTTCTCTGTAAAACAATGTTAAAGTCTTGTTATATGCGTCTTTTGACAAGTACTTTAGTTTCGTTATACCTATATTCTAATTTGCGACACTGCAGGCACTAATGTGTAGGTGATAGTATTTGTACGTATGTATAATGTAGACAGGGAGAACTAATCAGTCAGTTTATGTATGGTGTACACTTATTACTTGGCGATGACATCAACTGAGGTAAGTTACATGAATGTCGTGCAACTCTTTAATTGAATTGCCTGAGTACGTATTACTTTTAAGTTGTAAGTCAGCTATGATTAAGTTATTTTTAATATGTCTCATATAACACATATTTTTCCCTAGCAAACCTTATAATATATTCTATGAACATTATTTCCTGTAACAAGAATGTAATACAAGAGGTAATGCTTGTTTTGACTCGTGTCACGTATATTATTTAGATATCTTCAGTAAATTCAAGACATTAATATTTCATTTTATTTAAATATTTAGTTAAATTTATTTTTCAAAAATATATATTTTTGAAGTTACCAGATTGCCAGATATTGGCCAAATTACACAGCTCTCTTAATGTTGATATCTGAAAACTGTGGTTAGTTAGGAGAAAATCTTTTGTTGCTAGATTCCTGAACTTAGAACTTAATTATTAATTTTAGAAACTAAGACCTTGTTCCACACTTTAATTTTGATATCACACCTGTATACTGTCTTATTTACAAACGTAATGTGCAAGGACACAAAAATCATATTCGGCTATGCGCAAGTCAAAAGAATGCATTGATAATCTGCGTCCCAAACATTTGGATAGACATACAGTGAGCAAAAAAAGTTATATTCATTTCACAAACTTTTTCAACACCGGATTCACAAGTCTTAAAACTGTAGAATGTTTGTGTAATATATTTTCAATCACATTATAATAGTTCAGTTCGAAAATCTTTCTCAAATATCATGTAAGCTTAATGAGATGATTGTGTGGGTTCGATAAACCAAATTGATATTTCCTAATATTTAAATATTTCACACTATTTTTTCCGCGTTTTGAGACAAAAAGGTGAGACAATTCTCTCAGCATTGCTCAGACGAAGAATTTATAATCAGGCTGTGTAGATGATGATATAACGTGAAATTTCTGTAAGTTCTTGTGGCTTAAATTAAGACATCTAATTTATTTCTTACAAAGCTCTTAAACGGTTTTATAGTTTCCCACAATATACGTGAATGATACTTAATTATTTTGTTAGTTGTCTATTCTGAGACATGGTAGATATGTCCCGGGTTATTGCAATACCTTGTTTGTTTGTTTGAATTCCAAGTGGAACAACCTTGCTGCATGGATGCTGTCGAACCCACGAATAATTATAATTTAGCCAAAAAAACTGATTATATTGTGACAATTTATAAGTTAAAATGTACATTAAAGGGGAACCAATATTACTACACCAATAATTGTATAACATTCTTAATATATTTAAACCTCAGTGTCCTATATTTTGCATGATGACATGACTGATATCCTATAAAAATTTTAATATTTTCAAAAATTCTAGGTTGTTTTTATCTCCATCAAAAATCAGGTACACATTTTAATGACCTCTTCACATACTGGTTACTTGCATTCAAGTTGTCTTTTGTTTTTGGAATGTAAGTTTCGGTTGTTTACTCTTGAAGTATTGCATCTTCAATGAAGTGTGTCAAATATTTCGTGTCTAACGAGATTGAACATCTTAACTGTTCTCTTACTAAACTCATTTGCATTGGTTGATTTTGGTAGAACACATAAAATTCCTAAATATACACTCCTTGTTCTGGAAATGATGCAGCTTTTCGAAAAATTCCGCCGATAACTCATCACTGTGTTCATCAACGAGCGTAGGATTTTCTCAAAATGCATTCTGTGCATGTTTCGCCTTTATGACTAGGATAAGGAACTGTTACCATTATATGTTTACTGCCTGGTAAAATTAACTAATTATTCAAGTTTCTGCTGGATACAATAAACATTCCAAATCATTTTCTGTACTTAAATTTAAAAATGTCCTGTAAGGCTATGAAAACAGCACGTACCGCAATTTCACCTACAAATTTTCACACAAAAATACAATTTTAGTTTTATTCTCGTCATTAAACACCATTAAAAAAGAATTACTCAACTAGTACTTGCATGACCCATTGACAGCAAGTAGCAATAAAACATAATATTTTTTTATAAAATGTAATCACCAAGGGAAATAGCAATGGTTCTCAATCAATTACTTATATTTTTAGAAAACTTGTGTTTTCATTTTTTTTCCATTCGTATCTTAAGAAGCGCAATTCATTGTTTATGTTTTTAGAAAACTAGTGTTTTCCATTTTTGCAAGTCGTATCTTAAGAAGATCATATTTGAAAAATATATATTCCTCAATAATTCACGACTGATGGACGTGCAAACAAGTTTAAGTAAGTATTTGGGGGAGGGACGAGTTACAATAAGTTAACTTCGACAGGTGATGCTTACTTAATTATTTATGCATACGTTTGATTGATTATTTATTAATTAGTTACAGTTATAGATACACGGGTATTGTAAAGAAAAAATTGTAAGTCCTTTACCCGGGTAGCACGTCATAGTTGTCCTCTCGTGACGGCTCGTTACTGTGTCAGTTTTATTGATATGACTCTTAAGAATGAAAGTCGTGTGAGCGGAGACCCCGACCACTACATGATATCCTAACTGCCGCATCTTACAATGTCTCTCCAAACAATGTTTGTAGGCGTCTCCATCTGGCATACCTCGTGACTAGACGATATCTTACTTAATGGCATCCCGACGCCCAAACCAACGACGACGAAGGGAATTCGGCCCACTGTCCTTCGCGACTCTCTGGCGTCGCGACACCTAGCTCGACACTAACTGTGGCACTCTGCCCTCTCGTCGTCACGGCTCGCCGACGTCTGTCCTCCAACCGTTACCACCATCTCGCTTGGTTTCTTTTAGCGCCAATTATTCCCGTCACTTGGCCCGCATGCTTCGCTTTGAATTGGGCCAATCAGAAGCCAGCTTCCAACTGAAGGCCACGCCTCTCGAGGACAACAACCCCCCGTTAGAACAGTATTTATTGAATATGTACTTCATTGCTCATGGCTATCTACATTCAATTACACAAAATGGTTACTTGCTCGTCCACATTCCTGATCTATTAATTAATAAATAACTATATTACAATCATGTCTTCCAAAATATTGGCTGGCTCCTCTCACTTTCTGTCCAGCTGTTAGGGGGGTGGCTTGAGCGTGCGTTAGGGCGTGATGTCCAAGATACTTTGCCCTGCACCTACTCGTGTTCACAAAGACACAATACTGTATATTCAATTTCCTATTTTCCTCATAATACTTGATAGACTGAGGATGCCTCAATGCAAACTATTTTACCGTCATCTTGACACAATGGCGAGATGACAGGGTGGTCGCAAGAAATAGTTATGAATAAATATGGAATATATGACAGTTAATTAACACTAACTTATGAACAATAAATATAATTAATCGATTGATCTCGGTGACGAACATATGGGTGCTTCACAAAATGAATATCATTCTGAATTTTAAATGTTGAGATAGAAGAAACGAGCATGAGACAGTTTACCTCCTCAGGTTTACTCAAGGAATGGCGACTACAGCAATCCCTTACTAACCTTGGAAACAACACACAATTCTTAGGCACGGTAGTGAGTCAAGTCGTTCTCAAATAACAATACTTGGTTTATTAGCATTCAATTCTGCTGTCAATGTGTAGAGTACTTCGACCATAATCGACCGTTACTATGAGTTGAAGATTTCCTTTCATAACGTATTCCCATATCATCCAGTTTAATCTAGTGCTACGGCTTCCTTAAACGTATAAACTTACCAAGGCATATCAACGTGCTCTGGTAGCTGAATCAAATAAAAAGCCACTACGTGTTCTCGCCTTCTATCAGCGTCACAATGTGTATGAGTGAAGTATTTTGTTCCGAATATGTATTTGCGTGGCATATGTGCCTGAGTTACTATTTATAAAAGCAAAACAAAATTTGCGCATGTGTTTCAACATAGTGGAATTACATATGCAAACTTACCGGTACAATAAGTCGCGTCATGTGTACAAAATTACAGACAAATATGCTGTGAGTAAATACCTTGGTGTAAATACAACCAACGTAGTCACCCTTCTGTTTTAGACCCTAGATCGTTACACATGTAAAGTCTGTAAATTTAGTTTGAACTCCAAGTAAACAAAAAATATGGGCATAAATTTTACAGCAAACATTACAAGTTTATTAACTTTTAACTTAGCAAGTAAAAAATATATTACAGACAATTATATGTATTACACCACCTGTCCACAATTACTGTGCTTTCTATTGATATGTGCTAAGGTCTAAAATTGTGTAGATGTGCTTGAATACTCATTTAATTTATACTCTTTTTGCGCATCAACTTAATTTTTAAACTAATGAATATAATGATGGGCCTAACTGAAAACTCAAACCTACTAAGTAATTGTGTTTCAAAGATGCTAATTATATTTACTAAATATCGTACATTCATATCTCTCGCCCACTGGAACAAATTATTAATAAAGTTCGGAAAGTCCTGAAATAGTTATGAGCTAACATAATGTAAAATACTGTTCTGTAATTCTTTAAATCTAAAAATAAAGTACACACATTCTGCAAGTTGGGTGGTTGTACAGGAAATAATGCTGGAAGTACAATTTCTCGTATTCTTACGTAGCAAAAAGACGTCATCTCATCTTTTTTTTTTTTTTTTGTATAGTGGAATGAGCGAAAACCTTCAATTCTCCCTTCTTACAGCTCTGAGCCACCGAAATTGCTTCCGTTAGTTCTTTGGAAACATGAAACATGTTGCTTTTTCGCAAGGAAACAGATAATTCCGGGTTTTTATAATCAGCAATAGTATACAACACAACTTAATAGTTACTATAAAAACATCCAGAAACTTATTCAGAACATACAAATAAACCATGTAATGTACTTGAATATAAAAACTATTAACTTAATGTTAGTCACCTGAGTGTCTAGTGAACCTAGCGCATGTACAGATTATAGCATGTCACGTCTATTCTTTTCAACTCAAAATCACTTATTTTTTGTTCCTATTAAAGTTACTTACCAAAATAATACAACCTTGGAAATATGCTACTTTAATTTTAAGAGTAAGCTTCTAATATAAACATGTTATTGGTCCCTCTCAAAATTGCCAATAGCAGTATCATAATGTAACTCTGAAAGTGCAACCTGAATTAGTCAAATGCCTGTCTAGACTAGAAGCACGTTATGTCCTTTGCTACAAACGTTCGAAAATAATTTTTTATTGTTGCTTCTTTAAGTCCCATAAAAAGTTTGCAACCAAACTTTAAATGCCAGTTTAGCGTGCTGTGAATAGAGATTATTATGCTTCTCGTCGAGCGTAGTACTTTGGCTTACATCGCTCCGCTTTTTGCTCATGTCAAACACAAAATATTGAAACCAGTACACGAGGTGTCTATCCAATGTGCAACCTAACTTACAGCATAACTAAATATTTTCGTAAAAAATTAAGCAAAGGGACGCGTACCGGCAACATCACGAACTTGACACAGTAGATATATAAAAGGAAACAGCTAAGTGATTGAACGAAAATTAAATGCTATGATTAAAGATATGTCTATCAAAACTGAATAATTAAAAAAAGGCTTCTTAAGTTAATGCAAAAAAAACTAGGTACCTATATTACATTCAGTTAACCAAACGTAATAAAACAACTGCTAAATTAACCATCACAAACGACAAATTTTTTGTTTGTTTTATGTCAAACTCAAGTACCTAGGGGTGTATTGTTAATTTTCACAGGCAATATCATCCACAACAATTATTACTTTGCACTCAGTAGGCTACATATTTTCTTCAGTTATGTCATAAGTCACATGCAGTTGCGCCACCAACAGCTGGAAAGTTCTAACCACTTTATTAATAACTTTCCACTTTTCTTCTAATTTTCCAACACTGTTAAGCTTTCCCAACTATTCCAAAAGAATATTTCACTGCCCCATAGATTGCCTAGTATTACTTTAATTTTTTTTGTTAATTATTTCAGGTTCGTATTTAGCATGCTTGGATGTTCAGATAATAAATTCAGAATCAGATTTTGCATGTATCACTGATCAAACAATCTGAACATTACGACGATGCACATTTCCTAAACGTCAATTACCATTCAAGCATGTGAAAACAAATGCCACACCAGTATTACACAAGCAGTGCAGCACTGTGTTATTTTACACGCCGTAACGGTTTATTGCAGCAAATATTTTTGTTATCTAATATAAAAACTCGTTAACTATTAAGTGACATTTCAGGCTATAACTCTACTTTGAAACAATTTATGTTAATGGTGTGTGTGTTTATTACTGGAAGAATGAATAGCACATGTTAACAAACAACACATTTTAACGTAAATCGTAATACATATTCGAAAAGAAACTGCCCAACTATCGCCTTTATTATAGACAACCGATTGTGCTGACACGGACATGCAAATGCTTTGTGTAACGTAGGAGCTTTCTTGAGCAGTTTAACGAACATAATAAATACTCATACTGTTGCACTTGCACACTTAACTTTTTTTTTTTTTTCCAAAAAACACAAATTAAGCTAGGAACAACGTTGTGGTTACGGTATTGTGACCTATTTAAGCTACGGTACGTGATATTTACAGTGAATGTCCACCACCATCTGTGCGGTGATGCGGAATAAACCAGACACTCGTGTACGCAGTGTTGCCTACACACTAGGCTGTGTTTCATCACGCCAATACTTGACGTGCGTTTTGCACGAAAACTATGCGTCCTAGACAGTCGCTACAAGAGGACCTTTTTATTACTAAGTTCACATTTTCCAATAATTCACTGTTAAATGTTGAATTATCCTGACGATAAAAAAGTTGTCAGCAATTTAAAGGAGGCCATCCCTCTTATTTCCGCAAGGGTAGAAGTTATCAACTAACGTTTACTGTTTGTTTGTCAGCCTTATAGCCTTGAATTAATATACTGAGTTTTGTCAGATTACGTCGATCACTGTTCGGCTTATGAGGAAATCAAAGTTTTAAAATTTGATTTTCAAATGCGAATTACTCCTTTAATATCACGTTTACGTACAAAGTGTCATACATATTACCTGCTTTATTTTTCACAAGGAATCACATGCCGGAGTTTGTCGGTGTTTTTTGTGAACAACATGTATAGCAGCATATTAAGGTAATCGAGACGTAGAAACTACGAACGAAAAAGCCATTTTAGAAATCAAGTGCACAGATAAGAAGTTGCCAGCATAACTAAAAAGCCTACTTTCGTCAATTTGGGTGCAAATTAACCCTGAAGTTAAAATCGTTTATGTACATTAGGGAATATTAAACAATAGTAATAACAATTTATTCATAGCACAAACGAAATATACAAAAAATCAGTCAGTTTATTAAGTACTATAGGCGAACATAGTTTGACTGAAATGGAGAAAAATTTTTCGGAGATGTCTTTCTGAAATAAAGGTTAAAATTGGATACAGTTTTCTAAATATTACAAAATGTAAAAAAATTAACAAAATTACATTCAACTATCTAATGAGTTTATGCATGCAGAGATTAATGAACTTCACAAAAATATTTCCCCAACGGTATTATATTATGCTAAAAATATGCAATGGCGTCCATTATGAAAACATGAACACATGTTAAAAGTAATATACAAAAGTCAAGTCAGCTTTGAAAGTAATACATGTTATGCAAGGTTAACAAAATTCCTAAAAAATTCAACATATGTTATATCATGCTAAAAATATAATAATGACTAACATTATGAAACTATGAACATAAAATGAAAACATACAAAAGTCAAATGAACATTGTTTTTGGTATACGTAAAGCAGGTATGATGTAATTGTGAAAAATGTGTAATACAATGTTAAAATTTTGAAATGGCCGCCATTTTAAAACTATAAGTGCAGGATAGATGAAATACACATTGGTCAATTCTTTTTCGTATATAGTATATGTGCACCACGATTGGTAAAATTCTGAAAACTGTTTCCTAAGATATGTAATTCTACTTTAAAACATGGTAACGACCGCCATTTCGTAAATATGCCCTCAGGTTGAACGAAATGCACAAAAGTAAAGCCAGCTTTGTATGTAGTATAAGTGCATCAAGTTTGATGAAATTCTCAAAAATGTTCCGTAGGATATATAATAGTTGCGAAAAACATAATGGCCACCATTTTGAAAATATGTCCAAAGAATGAACGAAATATACAAAAGTCAAGTCAGCTTTGTGTGTGGTATTTATATTGTTGCTAAGGTAAATTTCGGGCATTTATTTATTTTTCTTCTTATCCATACTCAAATTAGGTGGTAAAGTTATTTTGGTTTGTAATTTTAAAGAGTATTCACTTTTCGGGAAGTTACATCTTTACATTTAGGATCGCGTAAATCTAGATTGTTCTCTGGCAGTCTCTCACTGTTCTGGGAAACCTGCAGAGTTGGTTGTCACTGCAGTGCTCGTAGGTTCCATAACGGGCAGTGTCCCGGTAGTGCGCACAGGCCGATGGTGTGGTGATGGATGTGTCGGTGTCGCCGGTCGGTTGTGCGCTGTGGGTCCTTCTGGCACTTTCGGCGTGCAGCGGCCTTCCGGGGGCACTGGACGCCGCTGTCAACACTCCCCCGCTCCCCTGTCCCACATTACCAGCTGTAGTAGGGCGGACGCACGGGCGGGTACAGCACATTTCTGTCTTTCCACTCTCGGACATTCCCCTCGCCTGTGACGTCAAACGTTGCTGACTTGTGGGTGCCTTGTGTGGGACAGAGAGGATAGATGTTGCGCCAGTCTGGTATGGTCAGTGCTGACAATTCCAGGAAAGTAAATCATCGAAGGTTCTTGACGGCCATGTTTTGGCGGACTTGGTCGGAGTTTTTTTTATGAGACTTTTTGGCGAGTTTCTTCTTTTGAGCGGGTGTTTAAGCTTTTGACGACTTAGGCGAGCATGGCGATGCCCAGATGGGCTAGGTGACGGCCTAATTACTCGAGATGCCAGATGGCAGGTTTTTCGGATTAGTTACTTTTCTATTATTATTTTTCTTCCGGTAGATAATTTAACATTAAAATTTTACCTAGGGATAAAAAGACTTCAAGTATCCTTGAGGTGGTTGAGACTTCACTGGACAAGAAATTCTAAACCATAAGTACTCTTTCTGTTTATTATTTTTATTAATATTCTTCATTGTTTATTCCCCTAGTTTCCTTGCTCGGTTTGTGTTGCAATAGTCGTAGATACATTTACGCGTGTATTCGTTTTTGACCAGTACAATTACCGTTTGCTTATGGCCGGTTTCACCACGCAAGATTAAAGAATATTATCGAGATTAAGTAGTAAAATATCGCGATTTTCTGTCAATTAAGTTTCACCACACACTTAATCGCGATTTTCTTGGGTTATCGAGATTAAATAGTTTATCCGCCATTTTCGGCCGCTTATACACATTATCGAGATTAAATCATAACATATGTTGTTTTTAAACACACAATTGGTGAGACGTCTGACAATTCGTAATTCAAAAAGTGTATTAAAACAATGGCTCAAAGGATGTACAACTTAACATTTAATAGTGACATCGGCCACGTAGCATCC